>JABWTJ010000168.1:208727-490482 GCA_016801875.1 Solanum sitiens
CACCGCCACCAAAGGTGGACCAAACCAATCATAATAGAATCGAAGTATAAATAACATCAAAATGAAGGAAATGGGGCAGCATACCTCTACTCCATCAACACTTCAAGCCAATACCAAATCACCCAATTCAACATCATAAAGCCCTTACCCATGGCCATGAACACCAATTCAATACACAATTATAGAAATCAATGAAATCTAAACAAATTCAATATAGATTCATCAATCCAATACCAATTTGATAACAATTGAATACAATTCTTACCTCAATAGAAAGCCCATAAGAAACTACACATGAATTCATCAACATTAAGTCAATATCAAGTAACCCATAATTTATTCAAAATCTTAGGTTCATCAATTTCATGGGTTCATAGGTAATTTAGGTTAAAATCATCAATACAATATCAGTTAAATCATTATTCAATGTTTAGAAATCATTTATGCAAGAACCCATGGAAGAATCATAAAATTGGACAATTCCTCTTTGAAAACATTGAAAACATCTTTGAAAGTTGGGCTCCTTGATGAAACGAGTTTCAAGGATCAAATGCCATACCTCAATGATGATAATTCTTCACTTTGATGAAGAATTTCCACTCAAAAGTCACCTCCAAGCTGTTCCTTGATTTGGACTTCAATGGAGTCTTTGGGATTTCTTAAGGGATTTTGGGGTTTTGATTTTTAGAAGAATGAAATATTCTAAGTGTTAAACACTTATCTACTTGTTTAAAATACCCAAAAGACCCTTAATAAACCGCCAATAATCTTATTTGGAAGTGGGGTGAAATGGGAACAGTGACCTACGTAGGGACTTGGCTTCACAGACGGAAGGCAGTCGACGGACCGTCCTTTCCTTTCGTTGGTTGGGTCAGAGACTAGACAAGGTTCACACATCAACCAAGACTAAGTCTCCACCTAATACACCCATAGACGGGGCGTCGATTGTCCCACGAGCCGTCGATGCCTCCATTGTTTGGGGCCATACTGGGACAGTATTTACACTAAGTTTGGGTCCTTCCTTAATGACCCTTGGATTGTCCTTGGGGATGTTTGCCCGGACATTTCCAACCCAAACATTACTGTATACGAGTTTAACACCTCTCACATGAATTTCATCCAAAACGAACACGTAAAACTTGACGAAACATGCCTAGACACACAAGGTCAATTCAAGGCATATCTTTCAAACTTCATGAACGTTCTTGGACGTTTGACCTCCAAACTTCACGAAACATGACACACTGACTTTATACACCATTTAAACTCATTTAAGAACCTTACAACCTCATGAATTACACATAAACACATAAAACCACATATGAGGCATTTAGGTGACTTAGTCGTCGAACGTCTTAATCATCCCTTGACGTTTGACTTCCAATGCACCTAATATTTTAGCTACTGCCTCTCTACAACATTATAGACCACTTTAGGACCTTAGACCACCATTACCAACATGTTAGGCTCTATATAACCTAAGTCATTTTCGGGATCTTACAATATAGGTCCCTATGAGATCTTATAGTGAGTAGGAAATGTTGCCTACGAACTAAAGTTACCGAATGACTTGGCTTCTGTTTATCCACGTTTCAATTCTTAAAAAGTATCTAGGCGATCCAGGATCCATTCTACCTATTAAAGTGTTAGGATTCGATGAGAACCTTTCTTATGAAGAGGCTCCCGTTGCAATTTTAGATCGCCAAGTGAAATGGTTGAGGAACAAGGATGTTGCCACCGTGAAGGTGTTATGGAGGAACCACCTTGTTGAGGGAGAAACATGGGAGGCCGAGGCCGATATGAGATCCCGTTGCCCTCACTTGTTCAGTTCTTGAGGTTAGGTATACTCTTCCTAACTCTGATTTCGTTAATGAGACTCTAAATTTTAGTGCATTAGGCGGTTTTTGGTGTTTTAAATCCATGATTGTGTGTTTTATACTTGCACTATATGAGTTAATATGAGTTCATGCTTGCATTCATGTTGCTGTTTTTGTATAGCGTAGACATGATTTTTTTTTGTGTTGCATAAGTGTGATGTGTATTAAGTTAAAGTGAGATTGAGAAGGAAGTTCCTCAGTCTCAGATATGAAGCTTCAGATAAGCTTAGAGTAATGTGCATCATCCAGAGTAAGTTGTGAATCAGATATTCACAAAGAGTAAAGTTTCAAGTATGTTGATGTGTTTTTTGAAAATACCCTCTTTGATTCAAATCATATGTAGTGTCATTCGGGGACGAATGTTCCTAAGGGGGGGGGGATAATGTAACATTCCAGAAAATGTACCTGTCTAGTCAAGAGCCTAGTAGGTTTTTAAGAATACCTATTGGGGTACATAGGCATCCCAATGACCAATATTGAGTAATATTGGGCATAGTATAGAATATTGGCTTAAAGGTGTTAGCCAATTTCTATATATAATAAGTATTTAAAATACAATCCAAGCTTGTTTAGAAATTGTACCTGCAATGAAGACCCTAAGCTAAAATAACTATATCCTTCATATATACCCACATCAGGTACTAGGCATCCAAGTGTCAAGCCTAGTACCATAGCACATAACCATTTAAAATAATCATGTAGAATGAGCAGTGCCCAAGGACATAGTGAGGATCCTTGGGACAATAAGTGAACATTCCAAATGAACTTTCCGGAATAGTTAGTTAGGAAAGTGCACGCAACACATGTGCCAGCACATGTGCAACCGGCCAAGAGACCAAGCTAACCGATTCGGTTAGAGCGGTTAGGGACAGGCGTGCGTCCGGGTCAGCACACGTGGGTGCCAAGCTCCCTAACCGGTCCTAGACTCTAACTAACTAACCTAACTAACTAACTAACCTAGGAGAAACTAAAAATAACTAACTAGTGGACCCGACAACCTAAGACCTAACCGGGTGACATTAAGACAAGTAACTAACTAAGAAACATCCTAGTACCTAACCTAGGATGGTCCAAAGGGTTGGTTATGGTCCTAACAACTTAGGGGTACTTTAGTAATTATCCTAGGTTAATTAATTAAATTAGCGACTTAATTAATTAGTTTAATTGGTCAAAATCGAAACGACTAAGCAATTTCCAGATTTTGGTTAAGTCAAGTGTTCTCCTATTTTTAGTCAATTTAGGAGGGCATTTTGGTAATTAGCTAATTGATTTAATTTAATTAAGTTATATAGTCTAAGTTGAATTAGTTAACATTCAGTTCCTAAAGACGTAGACCCACTTTATTCATCATAAACCCTACGACCAAAAAGCAGTGATAAAATGTAAGAAACCCTAGGCGATTTCAAGCATTCTTCAAGGTTTTAGTGCAAAGTGCAAGGTGATCTTCGTTGATTTAATTCTACAGTAAGGTATGGGTTTTCTCTCCTGGATTCCTTTATCCAAGAGGCTTTTCAAACGTTTTGACTTCAAGAATATTAAAACTAGGGTTGTACCCAATGAATCACATGTTCATCTCCCTAGTTCTCTCGATTTCCGATTCTCGTAGTATCTATAATGTAAATCTCGATTCATGTTGTTTGTATGTGGTGCTAACTGATCATTATGTGTATGTTTTAGTGATCTATATGTCTAATAAAACCTACATGTTAGATCGACATACTTAGGGTATTATTTACACGAGATGATGAATGTTGTAATGCCTACTTATGTTCGAGAAGATGAAATTGTTATAAGTTGTTCATTGAATTGTTTCATAGACTAATTAAAGGTTAAAAGTTGGCTTGTTTAATATGATATATTACTATAATGTATTCATGAAGTGATTGAATTGGCAATTGATAATATTATGACAAGTATCTAGTGAAATTATGTTTTATGCCAACAAATTGGCTAGCAAAACTATGTCCAAAATATCATCTCCCAAAATATGTGAAGTCATACCAATCTCTACATCAATGAACTCATAACATAGGGTATGCCAATAATCGGTACAAGTCCCAACATACCCTATTCACAGGAACTTGTGAACGTAATAGCATTGAATAAGTGGTTATAACTTTCATAAAGAATTGTACAAAATTATTAATTAACCTTGAACAAGTTAAGGTGAGTAATGAAATAACTAAAAGCTTAAGTTATGAAATTGACCTAATATAGAGTGTTAAAAGAAGTGAGAAAAGTCTCAATTACACTTAATCGATTATGTCAAAAATACTCACATAAGAGGGTGCTAGAATCCGTGAGACAAGTCTCACTCACACCATGATGATAATGTAAGACTTAAGTTCATATTCATCAAGTAAATAAAGGGATGACCAGTCATCCATTGAGTTAAGTATACCTCATACTAGAAGCAAGATTCCATAATGTTTGAGTCAACTCTAAAAGATATAAAGTAAAATAAATCTGAGCTTAGCACCGATAGACTAGCAATGAGCTTGTGTCAGCACATGTAAGCCTTATAAGACGAGATCACCACCCAGGTGGACCAGGGTCTCCGAATGTTTCCTAGTCTTTAAACTATGTTGCCAGCATAGGGATTAGCTAGTGGATGACTCCACCTAAGAATGCTAGGTAGTTTCAATTTCACTTTGGCCAGCGATTGCAGCTCTTTTCGGTGTGGGAAAGACACCGGATTTCATGGTTAGCTCACATGATCTATGTCGGTTAAAGCTCAGGAAAGTATTTGTTTCACTTCAGCCGTGAACCCCTCTTTTCGGTGTGGGGAAGACACAGAGCTTGGTTACACTTTAGCCGGTGAACCCCCCTTTTCGGTGTGGGGAAGACAGTGGACTTGGCTTCACTTTAAACGGTGAACCACCTTTTTTCGGTGTGGAGAAGACACTGGATTTCATATTAGCTTGCATGATTCACTTCTGTTAATGCTAAAGAATTCTTTAAAGAAAGTAATAAAGAATGAAAGTAGCATGTTCAAAGTGAACAACAGATCAAGGAAGAAGAAACATAGGTTCAAAGTGAACTAAGTAAGCAAGATCTTAAGAATGTCAATCACTAGTGTTTGATAAGAATGGAGTTCTAACAAGTTAGTGGTTTATGCCAATATTGGAACATGAATATGTGTCCCAAAGATCTATATATTATGCAAATAATCAAATAATGGGCATATCCAATAAAGATTGGCTTATTAATACATTCATACCCAATTTAATAAGAATGAGAAGTATAACGTGTGAGTAGGGTAGCCAAATCATTTCCTTATTCTTGTGATTACTTACTCAATTCATTGTAGGTGTGGGACTACAATGAATCATTGCACTTGTAAGTAAAACATAAGATCAAAGGAGATTATTGAACTACACAACAAAAAGAAGAAAAGACTGAAAAATAAACTAAGGCTAGGAATAGGAGCTCTCGGCCTAAGGGAGCAAAATAATAAACTTTTGTTTAAGTTGTTCTAAAATTATGTTCATGATTCCAAGGAATTATGTTCATATAGAAAATGAGTTGTGTGCCTTAATTTCATGAGAACATGTCATATTCATAGCATGAATCTGAAGTAACGATTTAAGAAAGTAAAGTGACTTAACTTTCCAGAAATGACACGTTGCTTTAGGAAGAGCTTTACTTGATCATGCATAGTCCTTATGTGTTTATGTGCATACAACCACACTTAGTACAAGTGTGTCCTAACCCCATATATTATTACTACTTTTATAGGCGCATGTCCGAGAGAAGATTGAAGATTCGACGAAGCAATTTGGATTAGCGATCTCCAGACTTTGGTAGGTCCTCTAGAGTTCGAGGATGCTACGTTTATTATTCTAGCTTAGTATATTAGATATAGCTAGTGGATGTTGTCCCTAGCTATTCCTTTCAAACATTTGTTCAAGCATTGTAATAAGGCAGATCGAAAAACTATTATTATTATCATGATTCATCATTTCATTTGTTTAAGCTATTGATAGATGGTTGCTTTAGTTTGAGCTAGTAGAATATCACTCTTATGCAGTATTATATGAAGTCTATGTACACGTTAATAAGTATTAAAAAGTTTTAAATTTGCCGCAAATTTAACTATATGATTGTGATGAAATCTAAGAAGAGGCTTGTCTGCGACCTCTCAGAGGTTAACGACGCCGGTTGCATTCGGATTCCAGAATCCGAGTTTGACAGATCATACCATACCATAATTACATACTTCATAGCTAATTTATAGATCTAGGGTTAGGGATGAGGGATCCTTGTCACCAACATCACAACAACACAATTAGCTATAGCATCATTATCACATAAGTAGATTTCACCTTGCATAATTGAGATCATAGGAGAATCAAGATCATACCTCATTGCCCTTCATGGGACTTCATACTTCAATACCCAAGAAATCACAACTAACATATGAAATAGGGTGATTCATGAAGCATTAACATAACTAAAATTAAAGTAAAAAAGTGACATGTTCATCATCCTCAACAATTCACCTTAATCAATCCAAGAAATTAGGGATTTAGGGGAAAGACATGAGTCAAGGTAAAACTCATAGGAATTCATCAATTAACCATTAATTCATACTTAAAAAACATTAATTCATCATAATTTATTCACAATTTTGTTTTACAAAGATGACCCATGTGAGGAGAAAACCCCTTGTTTTCGGGGATTTATAAATCATCTTTTGATGGACCTCTTGGGGAAAGGAATCCCAAGATTGAAAGAAAACATACCTTATAGATGAGAAATCCACGAAATTGAGTTGGAAAACTCGAAGGCTTGATCTTCTTCTTGGAGCTCTAATGGTCTTAAATGGAGTTTTGGAGGAAGAGAGAATTTGGGAGAGAGAGAGAGAGATATTTTTGATTTCAACTTGTGGGACTTGATTTGAGTGATACAATTTACTTAAAACTGACCCTAATACATTATATAGTCACCCATTAAATTACCCAAAAGACCCCTCACTTAAATGGGTTTATTTTGGAAGTCAAAACACCCAAAATACGACTTTTACGATATCTGGGAAATAGGTGCGCATCGCGGGGTTAATTCCCCAATTTATTTTCGAATTTTGAGCTGTGTCAGTGAGGTCCGTGTCAGCTCCGTGCCGCACAGTAGCCCCCCAATTCGTGACTTTCGCAGACTTCTTCGGCAGCCTGCCTACCCATGTTGGGGTCCTTCCCAAGGACCCTTTCGGTGGTCCTTGGGGTGTATTTTTGAACATTTAGACTCTTTATACTACACTGTAGCTAAACAAAGTCTTTTTAAAAGTTTTGGACTCCATATGACCCTCCGAAACCTTCGCCAAACATAGGGATGTCAACTAGTTAAATTCACTAGTTTCCGGACGTTAAGGCTTTTCTTTTATCCTATTGCTCCGAAACTTTTCAAACAAGTTATTTACACTTATTTAGGTCTAAAACCATCATTATTCAACATATTAATCTCTAGTATAGGTCATGGAATTTATGGGGGTGTTACAAGACCTATGTTCATTACTTGATGCATGAAGAATATGAATATGAATCCTTGACTTAGTAGGCTAAAACACCTTTGTCATGAATGTATATGTATGAATGGAATATGATCTTGAATATAGTAAAGAAGGTTACTTATGTGGAACCTTTTATAAAGAAGGTTATGATATCCTTGAAGTCGAAAGCCGTAATGGTATCCTTCTTGTGTGAATGGTGGACTTAGGGTTGGTTGGCTAGAATGAGATGAAATTATCCTTACGAAAGTCATTGAGATATCATAATAACCATTGCAGAAAGCCTTAGTGGACGTTCTTTGGTAATGTGTATTATTATTTGGTTGTGAACAAGATATGGTACCTCTTCATATGTTTCTTTATTGAATTACTCTATGAAAACAAAGGCTAGCACCGAGTGAGTATGCTTGGGGAGTAGCTCTATTTAAAGATGAGAATAGAGTACAAGGAAACCCTTGATATTCCTTAACCATGTGCCTACATGGGATGTGTCCTAGTTCTACCATTGGCAAGAATAACACCCTCCATCGGAGTAGAGTAGACTCCGGATTCCATGCCTAGCTAGCATGGTCTATGTCGGTTATTGCCTATTCTCTTCATGTGGTATACATTCTAGTATTGGATAATTATTATGAAGTTTAGGTAGTGGAATGGGACGCTATCTAGATATTGCACGACTAGACTTTGAAGATATTAGTGTGTGAGTTCCCTAGGTCTTCTCTAAGACCATTATGTGAAAGTCCTTAACTGTTGAATGTGTCTTAAATGGTCTAATGAACATAATGACTTAAGTAAATGTATGTTAATGAAAATTTATCTATCTAGAGTATCTTTAAGGATTGCTTAGGTAGGCTTGGAGAGGGTGTATGGGCGGTCTCTTCATGTCTTACTTAGGCAAGTCTTAGAGTAATTCTAGGTAAGGAGTCTAATGAATGAAATGGGAATAAAATTATCTTAGGTAGTCTAAAGGATCTCTTTGGTGTGTGTGAAGGGGTTGTATGGGCGGTTACTTCATAATTCACTCAAGTAAGCCGTAGAATCACCTTTGGTAGGAGAGTCTCATGTTTTGTGTTTTGAAGTAATCTTGATGCTATATTGTGTAGGGTGACTTATATGTGATGTTGGTATTATATGTGGTTTCTTATACTTATGTTTATGAAGTTTTACTCAAAAAGAGCATGTTTTATAAAAATGTCCGTTTGTAATGATTTTGCGTAATACACCATACTTAGTACATTCTAATGTATTAATTCCATATATTTTGTCTATCTCTAAAGGTGTAGGTGGCATTTGAGAGGAGTAAGTGAAGTGGAAGCTTGGATTAGAATTCATTCAAGAAAATGTTGGGGTATGTCCTCAGTTGATCCAAGGACACTACTATTGTTAGATTTCTATGGTTTAAAGACATTGTAATAGACTTAGTGTTTGTATATTTCGATTCTATGGGCCGTGTTCCAAGATATTCGTGTGTCTAGGATGATGACTTTGACATCAGCCTTATTCTTTATGTTTTCTATGAAAGATGTTTTGAAATATTATTCGTGTGAAAAGTTTTAATTCCGCACTACTTTTCATACATGTATGCAATGAATGATGTCAAAGGGCTCGTATAAGACCTCCGAGAGGTCGAGTACGCCGTGTTAGAATCCGAGGGAATGTCATATCTTCTAGGGTGTACTCTCGGGTCGTGACAATTATACATGGTTCACACAATTTGGTCAATGCAATTTCCAGTGAATTTGTTTTCTCATGCACTATTTTTTGCTGGAGGTGTTAAATGTTACAACACCCTTTGATGATAGGTACGTCTATGGTGGGGTTAATCATCTTTAGAATATTATTATTAGCTACCAATTTTATTTCATGTTGCCAGGTGATTCTGTCTTCTGTACATACACTATTAGTTAGCATAGTTGTTCCTGATTTGTTATCGATTAAATTTCTACTTGGATCCTCGTAATTGCTCCTATGAAGTTGTCACATATAAATACCACACTGTATGGGATAATTATGTTTTAATTTACTCATTTTTGAGTTAGATTGCATTTTATAGTGAAGTAATTTGTTCGCTTATGTGCTTATGTTGGTCGGATTATATATTAACGTCTTTCCTGTACCTTGTTTTGCTTGTGAAATTTGCCCGAGTTCATTATGAACTCTTATCTTCCTCTTGCATTTCAAGAGAGACACGGAGGCTTAATTCTATCCTTTTGTCGAGTCAGCCAGCAAAAGGAACATTTTGCAGTGCTAGAAAATTGAAAAAATAGGGTCGATAGGCCCACCTAAGATTTTTGAAGTTGTATTTTGTTATTTTTTGGCCTAAGCCCTTACCATTTTGTAATACTATTATCTTGGTAGTTTAGGACAAGTAGAATTGAAATGGGCTAAAGGGCCAAAATAAAATGGGTCCAAATACCGATCCAGGCAGACAGAAACTGGATTCGGGCCCAAATCTCTCACCCTCTTTACTTTATTACGTTATTATTTGTCAAATATTTGTCGTTAGTCGTAGGGTCGAACTTTTTTTCAAATCCTCGAGAGACGCCGTTATGTTTTATCCACTTAAATTAAATCAATCAAGTCTAAATGGATTTAAAAAGATAATAAATTTTGCAAGGTAAACAACTCACTTAGATATTAAGTTGATATTTCACCTTTATAAGGATTTCATATAAATCTGAATTAAGTTAATATTTTAGCCCAACATTTTAATTGTCGGATAATCGCAAGTAAGCGAGCGTTTTGGGTGGTTTAACAACCTTCCTAAGACGTTAATAAGAATATCTGGACCCCCTTAAAAGGTTTTCAATTGATTTGTTGTTTAAGTCTTTTTGAAAACAGAGGTTTCTTGATTTATCCTAAAATTAAGTGGCGACTTTAAACCAGTCTGAAAGTAAATTATTTTTTCAAAATAAAACAGGTGCCATGGCAATACTCGAATGATAACTATTATTGTAGGCAAATTCAATCAATGTTAGATGGTCATACCAATTAGCCTTTAAGTCAATAACACATACTAGCAACATGTCCTCAAGGGTTTGAATAGTTCGTTCCGCTAAACCATCCGTTTGTGGATGAAATGCGATACTAAGTTTCACCTTTGTACCTAATCTACTTTGGAATGTTTTCCAAAACCTAGAAGTGAATTGAGGATCCTTATCTAAGATGATAGTTAAGGGAACCCCATGCCAACTCACAATTTCATCAAGATACAATTTAGCATAATCCTCAGCCGAATAAGTAGCTTTGACGGGGATAAAATGGGTATATTTTGTCAATCTATCCACAATAACCCATATTGATTCATTTTGCCTCCAGGTTCGAGACAACCCAATAACAAAATCCATATTGACATCTTCCCACTTCCAAGTAGGAATATCAATTGATTGAGTTAACCCTCTCGGTCTTTGATGTTCGGCTTAGACTTGTTGACAATTAGGATATTTAGCCACAAACTCCGCTATATCCTTCTTCAAACCGTTCCACCAATAGACCTCTTGTAGATCACGATACATTTTTGTGGCACCCGGATGAATAGAATATTGATATCCATGAGTTTCATAAAAAAATTATCTTCTCAGGTCATTAACATCCGGTACACACAACCTTCCTTGATACCTAAGCACACCATCCCCAACTTGGTAGAATGAACATTAAGCTTACGTAGAATTGAGTCCTTCAACTCCATCAATAGAGGATCAAGATGTTTCTTAGACTTCACCTCTACCACTAAAGACGATTCGAAGTTATAATGAACCATCAAACCATATTTTGGAGAATCTTCTAACCGAACACCCAAACGGGCCAATCTATAAACATCTTTCACTAACTCTTTCTTATCCTCTTCAACATGAGCCACACTACCCATAGTCATTCGACTCAAAGAATCTGTAACATCATTTGCTTTTTCGGGGTGGTAAAGAACACTCATGTCATAGTCCATCAAAAGCTTTAACCACATTATTTGCTGGAGATCCAACTCCTTTTGAGTGAATACATATTGGAGACTCTTATGGTCGGTGAATACTTTTACATGCACATCATATAGATAATGTCTCCATATTTTCTAAGCAAACACTACGAACTGTAATTCAAGGTCATGAGTTGGATAGTTCTTCTCATGCACCTTGATTTGTATAGAGGCATAAGCTATCACCTTGCCATGTTGTATAAGGACACAACCCAAAACTACTTGAGAAGCATCACAATACACAACAAACCCTTCGGTACCCTACGGTAAGGTCAAAACTAGAGCGGAGGTAAGCCTATCTTTAAACACTTGAATGCCTCTTTCACAAACTTCCGACCATTCAAACTTAACCTTCATTTGGTTTAGTGTTGTCAAAGGAGAAGCAATAGATGAAAACCCGTCAACAAACCTTCTATAGTACCCGGCTAGACTCAAGAAACTTCTTATGTCTATGGGAGTTAGAGGTCTAGGACAATTCTTGACCTCTTCTGTGTTCTTTGGATCGACCTATATACCCTCACTTGAGACAACATAGCCAAGAAAAGCAACTGATCTCAACATAAATTCACACTAACTTAATTTAGCAAAGAGTTGATATTCCTTGAGGACTTGCAATACTAATCTCAAATGACTCATATGTTCATCCTCACTCTTGGAATATATCAAGATATCATTAATAAAGATAATTAGAAAGGAATCAAGATAATTTCGGAACACCCTGTTCATAAGGTCCATAAAAGCCACTGAGGCATTAGTTAACCCAAAAGACATGACTAGGAACTCATAGTGACCATACCTTGTTGGAAAGTCGTTTAGGAATTTCAACACCTCTCACTCTAAGTTGATGATACCCGACCTCAAGTCAATATTTGAAAAGTAACTCGCACCTTGGAGTTGATAAAATAAATCATCAGTTCTATAAATAGGATACTTATTCTTTATAGTAACTTTATTCAATTGTCGGTAGTCAATAGATATTCTAAGAGACCTATCTTTCTTTTTCACAAATAGTACCAGAGCACCCCATGGAGAGCTTCTTGGTTGTATAAAACCCTTGTCAAGCAAATCCTTGAGTTAAGCCTTCAACTCTTTCAATCAGCCGGACCAATCCGATAAAGAGGAATTGAAATGGGTTGAGCATCCGACAACAAATATATGTTGAAATCTACTTCTCGTTCGGGAGGAATTTCAGGTAAGACATCGGTAAAGACTTCCGGAAAACCCTTCACTACGGGGACCGACTCTAAAGGAGGGATGCCAGATTCAAGGTCCTTGACCCTCCCAACATGATAGAGACATCCCTTGGAAATCATCTTACATGCTTTTAGACACGAAATGATTTGACCTCTATGGATTGAGTTTACCCCCTTCCACTCTAAAATGGGTTCATTTGGAAAATTGAACTTAACCACCCTTGTTCTACAATCTATTGAAGCAAAATAAGCATGCAACCAATCCATTCCCAAAATGACATCAAACTCAAACATGTCAAGGTAGACCAAATCAACCCAAGTAACTCTATTGGACAACATCATAGACAATTCCTATAAACTATTTAAGAAACCACGGAATCACCAAGCGGGGTAGAAACAGAAAAAGGTTCAACTAATACATAATAAAGGATATCAAACTTCATAGCTACCAAAGAAGTTACAAAAGATAAAGTGGTACCGGGATCATGCAATGCATACACATTAATTGAAAAAACTTGCAACATGCCGGTAACAACATCAACAAAACCCTGTTGATCACCCCTAGATTTGACAGCATAGACGTGGTTCCTCTTAGGATCATCAGAACTTGGACCACTTGCTTGTGCTCGATTACTCTTCCTACCTTGCTTCTTTGTCATGGGACAATCTCTAACATATGACCATTTTTTCCACAACCAAAACAAGTATCCATACCCATTAGACATTTACCCCTATGCTTCTTGCCACATTTGGCACAAGTAATTTTCTCACTTGGTGATCCACCACCTTTTCCCCCTTCAGGCTTAAGGTTAGGCACCTTATTCTTACTAGCCTTGGAGAAGTTAGAAGGAACTTGGTTGGAGAATCTCTTCTTAAACCTTGGCTTGTCTTGGATTTCAAACTTAACCTTAGAATTACCTTCACCATAGGACCTTGCCCTCTTGGACTCCCTATTCTTCCTCTTAAGCCTACTCTCCTCAACTTGTTGAGCATCTACCATCAAACGAGAAATCTTCATGTTGTCATGAAGCATCGCCACATGACATTCTTCCACTAGATCATCGGGCACGTCCATCACAAAGCTGTTAATTTCATCCCTCAGGTTTGACACCAAAGAAGAGGCATACTTAGACAACTTAGTGAATTTCAATGAGTACTCTTGAACACTCATACCTCCTTGACGAAGGTTGATGAACTCTCCCACCTTGTCCTCTCTTTCTCCCTTGGGAAGAAACTATCAATAAAGGCCCTTCTAAAGATTTCCCAACTCACGGGACCCGCTCTCAAAATCCTATTGTCCTTCCATTGAGTGTACCATGTTTAAGGCACATCTTTGAGTTGATAAGAGGCTCGCTCGGCCTTCTGATTTGAACTCACTCCCATAGCATACAAGATCTTATAGACCTCATTAAGAAAGTCTTGGGGGTTGTTCATCTACCTTAGACCCAAAGAACATAGGAGGGTTCATCCTTGTAAAGTCCCTCAAGCGAGAAGCCATGGTATTAGCATTTTGGTTCCCATAGGGTACAACTTTCGGATTTTCTTGAGCCGTCATAGCTTGAACATGAGTAGTTACTACTTGAGCTTGAGTAGTCATGGCTTGATCCAAACTTAGGAAACCCGACCTTATCTCTCCATCCATAATAGCTGTAGGATTGACCAGAGCTTGGTCACCTTAAGGAACTTGTTCTTGAGGAGGATCTTGATTGCCTTGTGGAGGAGCTTAGTTGTCTTGGGGAGGATCTCCCACATTAGCAATATCCTCTTCAACTCTTCTCGGCTTCCCTTCTAGTAGTCATATCCTATATCAACAAGAAAAGTATTAGAAGAAAAGACTCTTGATGCACTACTTAGGAAAACCAAGAATGTGAGAATTTCCTAAGAGTCACATAGCCTCTCATTCAAAAGTGTGGCGTGATTTACAAATATGAACAAGACTCTACATAGACATGGTTTAATGAGATATCAATCCAAGATTATTCTACTTGATGCTATGATACAAAGTTTGTCACGACCGGGGAGTTCCCCCTAGTTGTAACCGACGTCTTCGTCATCTTAGAGGCCTTAAACAAGCCCTTAACATTTTTCATAGCATTTCATAGGTAGAAAAATTTGGGAACTTAGAAACTTTACATATGAAGTATACATAGACTTCTCGTTTATGAAGTTTACATAGACTTCTCATTTATCCATATATGAAGTTTACATAGACTTCTCATTTAATAACATAGTCTACTATTGTCTCAACATAACCATCTATTATAGAAATACAAGATTCGGGCATAGCCCTTACACTATTAGAATAAGTCTCATGTAGAAACTACAACAAAGTCTCAAAGATAATAAAATGAACATTGTCTTAGACATAGTCCAATACTAGGATAGAATGGTGGGTTTCTTCCTCGGACTTGAGCACTCACCAACTTGGATATCTTGTCCAAGCTTCTTGAGATTGGCCTTGAATCTCTTCAATGGCCCAAACCTACATAGTTGTAGAAATAGAGACAATATGGGTTAGTAAAAACCACATGTACTAAGTATGAAGACATATGCAGTTAAAACATTTAAAAACATGCTAAAAAGGACATTTTGTTCAAAATATTCTAAGTCACTTTAAAAGCATTTATGCACATTCCAACAATGTACATAAGTCCACAACATAAAAATGAACCATATTTACCTTCAAGTCCATCAATACATTATAATAAAGTCATAACCAACAATTCATGATTAGAACATATTTCATTAACATATCATAATACCTTACTCACAATCCCAATCCAAGCCAACTAGTGCAATGCCTATGTGAATCTCCATAACCCCACATAAACTTAGCCAATTAGTAAAGGAATCATAAGCATTTTCTTTACATCATATTATTACATACCAAGTATATTCAACATCATATATGGCAATCTAGACCAACAAGATGACTATCAAATGAAGGGAACATCATAAGATACTAACATTATATAGAATCAACATTAGGCATTTCATTCATAACATAAGTATATAAAATTATAAACCTTGGAGTTCCCTCAAGGTCTGCATGTGCAATTTATAGGTAAAGTCACATACCCTTACCAACACTAGTATTCCTATCGAGTCATCCTAGTTATTATGCATCTTTTACTTTCATTAATTCATTCACTTTATTTTAGGGAAACTTCGCCATAACCGACAATAGACCATGTGAGCTTAACATGGAATCAGTGTCAACCCCTCACACCAAAATGAGGGAATATTACTTTCCAAGGTAAGACATAAACATTATAATAGCGTCTACGTGGATCCACTAGCTATGTTTCCTATAAGGCACATAGTTAAGGAACTAGGAGGTTGTTGCTAGAAACCCTCTCTATGCTTATTAGCATTGTAGTTTCCACCTCATGATACTTTAGGTGAACCTACCTTCCTCATTAGAAGGGACACCTCTCACTATCTAGTTCACTTGGTTCTAAGCTAAATATTCCCTTTTTGAAGTTACTTAGAGTCTTCCACAACATTAAGTTATATTTAGGTCTTAGGAGTCTAACCCCTTGAATAACATGATCATATCTCATAAAGGATCTCACCCTAAATTCCATCATATTCATCCCTTAACTCAAAAAATATCATCACATATTGGTAAATCATCAAGAACACATTCGATTCCAACCCCCTTCAATCATAATTAACCTAATTCATAAACAAGGGTTAGGAGAAGATGGGTGTTCATAAATCTTTATAGAGATTTAGACAAAGCTTTAAGGAATACTTCAATACACACATAAACATATTTAAATCATCAACAATAATCCAATTTATAAAATACAATTCAACATCGAAAGTAAACCCATGAAATTTGATGAAAAACATGGAAATTGATGATCTTTGAATTGAAGAGCCTCTTGGGGAAAGGAGTCCCAAGAGTGAATAGCCTCCATACGTTGAGACTTCTTAAAGAATGATGAAGGAAAAGTTGAATATTGATGCCCTAGGATGACCTTGTTCTTCTTCTTCAATGGTAGCTTAGAGTAGTGAGAGAAATTAGAGAGAAGTGAGAGCTACTTGGGTTTTGGGAATTATGAGGTGTTAGGTTAGTGTAATGACTTAAGGACTTATGTAGTCCTAAACTAAATATTTAAAACCATCCCTAACCATTAATGAATTAACTTACTAATTATCTAAACACCCCTAACTTAACTGAAATTGGACAGTGAACTGAAGGTCCAAACAACGAGTCCATGTCGACGGACAGTACTCCAAACCACGGACCGTCCTGGTCACCCATGGTTTGCTTCAGAGACTGGATTTGGGGGCCTTTTTGTGAGATTTCTAAGTTTGCACCAACAAGACCAAATCGATGGGGCATCATCCCATCGACGGTCCATCGTTTGCCCCATATGGTTCACACTGTTCTTTTGACAGATTTTTGGGGTCAAATATTGGGTCCTCCTCAAGGACCCTTAGGGTGGTCCTTGGGGAGTCTTACCCGGATGTTTCTACCCTAAACAGACTCTAAAATGTATTCTAATCCTTTTCGCCAAATTTGACTTTTATGCGACTCTTAAAATCCCTTGAAACACATGAAGGCACACTAGTTCACTTTCCCTAGTCTTCGGACGTCGTGGTCTTTTCTTGATGTTTTGATTCCTAATTAAGTTCATTAACTTTGTTTGAGCATAGAAACACTGTTTTGATGCATAGTTCATCAAGTGAGGCTCTACATTAGGTCTTTGGACTTTTGAGGTGTAACAAAGAACTTTCATCTAAAACCAAACTTTCTAAGGGAACTAGGGATGTTGGATCTCTAACACACACTTTCAACTTAGAGACATGGAAATCTTGATGCCCAAATGCCCCTCATTAGGCAAACCTAACTCATAAGCAACCTATCCACATGTTGCAAGATCTATTATGGGCCTTCAAAGCGGGGACTAAGCTTCCCTCTCTTAGCACACTCACTACATGTCACGACCAGGGGGCACCCTCTAGATACAAACGGCGGCGGTGTCCTCGAAGAGGACTAAGACTAACCTATTATCATTCGTCATTACATTTCATAGGTTAAAAATGCAGAAAAATTAAAAACTTTTCTTACATATTGAGGTTTACATAGATCTCTCGTTTACTAAACATATATACATATGGAATTTACTTAGACTCCTCGCATAGGAAGCTTACATAGGCTTCTCGTTTAGACAATATACATAACATATAAGAATTTAGTCTATAATATTGTCTCACATTAAACCATCTAAAATGAGTAGAACATTCGGGCATAGCTCATACTTCATTAAAAAATAAAGCCACATATAGGCTTATACAATAATAGTCTTCAAATGAAAGAGAAGGAAACTAAATCTCTTTAGACTATAACAACATCAAGCAGCTAGATAGTCGCATCATTCTCAGATGGTAAGGACCCACCAAACACTTGGGGAATATCCAAGTAGTCTTGCAAATGGCCTTCTAACTTCAACGACCCGAACCTACTTTGTTTGGGAAAGGGAAATAAATAGGTTGGTACATCCACTTGTACTAAGTATGGAAACATATGCAAATATAATGTTTGAAATCATTCTTAAAGGGATATTTTATTCAAAGTCATGCGCAGTCACTTTTCAAAGCCTTAATGCACAATTAAGAACACATACAAGCCAATAATCACATACTCATTAAGACAAGTCCATATACAATACAAGACCATATCATGATAAAGTCAAGTCAATATGGATAATATCAACATAAGGTCGTATCACATTAGTAGTAGCATACCAAGGTCATACAACCAAATCAAATCCACCATAATGTCATAAACTACATACGTAAGCAAGAGTTCATATCATCATATCATGTAAGACCCTTACCAACAATCCCATCCCAAGCATACAAGTTCAATGCTCATGTGAAGTCCCATAACCCCATATAATCAAATAAACAAGGAAATAGATCATAATTAAAGCCTAATAGTATCATGAGTAATCATCATCATATATAGCAATATAGACCAATAACATGTTCATAAGTGAAACTAACATTATACAGAATCATCAACACATATAGACACATAAGCATAACATTCATGTCATAATAGCATTAGAACAACCTCCTAGGACTTCCCTCAAGGTCAACTAGTGCAATGTATAGGTAGAGTCTCATACCCCTACCTACACTAAGAAGAACCCCTTAAGTCACCCTAGTTAGAGTTCACTTTATTACTTTCATTTTACTTTTGGGAACAATTGACTTAATCGACATAGACCATGTGAGCTAAACATGGAATCTAGTGTTATGAAACCCTACACCGAATGAAGGTGGTCTAATTGCCAAGGTAGGACCAAACCATTAACATAGAATTCTAGGTGGATCCACTAGCTAATTTTCCTATGGGGTCAACATAGTTCATAAACTAGGAGACATATGTTGGACTCTTTTTACGCACAATTGCATTATAGTCACTATCTCATGAGAACCTTTGGTGAATTTTCCTTCTATGGGGGAGTCAACACCTCTCATTGTCGGTTTCACTCGGTTCTAAACTAAGTCCCTTTTTGAAATGCCATTAAGTCATTCTTCAACAATCATAGCTTAATTTAGGTCATAGGATACTAAATCCCTTCTATAGCATATCACATTAGCTTATTAGGCATAGGATGAGACTTCTTTTCATCACACAACCATCATTAGTGAGATCAATATATCATCATCTTATAATCTAAGGCACACAAGAGAAATCATCTTCAAATTTGCATTAACATAACCTCAACATGATCTCACATTGATCATAATCATATCATGCACTTATTATATTCATCACATCAGATCTTCCTAATTCTAATCACATGATATACTTCAATTTGCATCATCACCAAATACAATCTATCATAATTGAGTAAATAGTAGAGAACCACAATGTCTTACAAAATAGCCTCCATAGCCTTGATCAAGAATCTCACCCTAAATTCATCACAATTATCCAATACCTCACTCATCAACATCATAATATATTAAATTAAAATGTCTTACAAAATAGCCTCCATAGCCTTCATCAAGAATCTCACCCTAAATTCATCACAATTATCCAATACCTCACTCATCAACATCATAATATAGTAAATTAAGTAGTAACATAACCAATTCTAACAACCCTAATCATCATCATGTCCAATTCATAACTAGAGTTAGGGTAAAGGATCCAGTTCACCACAAACTATGTCAATGATCAAGAAGTAGAATAGTTAACCCATAAACAATCATATTCTATTATTAATAGTCAAAGGAAACCAATAACAATTTAATTTGAAAGATCAATTTCGAAATAAGAAGGAAACCCCTGTTATTGACAACTTTTGAAATCAATTTGAAAGAACCCTTTGGGGAAAGGTGTCCCAACGGTGAAGAGTTACCATACCTTAACAATCCTTGAAAATTGATGGAGAAAAGTAGAAATCTTGCGTCCCTAAGCCCTTTGACATTGGTCTACAACGGTGTTCTTTCGGTAGAGAGAAAGTAGAGAGAAGGAAGAGGATTTTGAGTTTTGGAAATGAAGTGAGTTGGGTTAGTTTAATGAGGGTTAGGTCTTTATATAGTCCCTTCACTAACTTAATTAACCTTACCCTAACTAATAATTAAGCACTTAATTAACTAACTTATTAATTAAATTAACCTAAAACTTAACAGTGAAAACTAGACCAAGCAATGACACCTCGACCTACGAACCGTAGGTGCATCAACGCCACCGTACTAGCAAGACATTGATGTGATCACAGAGTCTGTTTTTGGAGCTTGCTGAAAAATTAATAAGGCTTTACCTACGGATCCATCGACGGCTCGTCGATCAGACAAAGGCTCGTCGATTGGTTTCGTAGGTAGCCTCTGTCATTTGACAACTTTTGGGTCATTGTGGAATGGTCCTCCTCAAGGACTCCTAGGGTGGTCCTTGGGGAATCTTACCCGTACGTTTCGACCTTAAACACAATCTAATACATGTTTAACACCTTTTTACCAAATTTCATTAAATTCCGACTCTTAAAACCGCATGGAACATGCCAAGGTACACTAATCTCTATTCACTAGTCTCCGGACGTCATGGATGTTCCTTGACGTTTTGACTCTAAAACTCCCTAAATGATTTATATACATTATTTTAGGTCTTAAAACATTGTTTCAAACCTTAGTTCAACATGTGAGGCTCTAGATAAGTTCATGGACTTTCAGAGTGTTATACATACATTCATACATATAGGGGATATGTGGGTAGGGACCTTCCACATATCATCTTTTCCAACTCAACATATACATCTACCCATAACATATCATACATAGCCATATTGGGGTTGTAGGAGAGAGGGACATTATATCTACACTACAATTTATACTAACAAGTAGCACCTCCACCATAAGTGTATCAAACCAATCAACCTATGACGACACAATAGGTAAATACATCCACCACATGTGGATCATCAATTCAAGAGAAAGATTACTTACAATTGAATACCTTCATTCTTAGACTTCAATGGCTACCTTCAAGGTTTACCCTAATTTCTTCATATTCATACTTTTCATATGATAACATAACAGTAGAATAATAAACTATACAAGAACATATTCAATTACATAACCTCTAATCATCATTAAACATAATTCAAGAGCTAGGGTTGAGAAAAGAGGAATATTCATGGATCTTTACAGAATTGGATAAAAATATAAGAAATACTTCAAATCATACTTAAACATTCATATCCAATTATAATTAATCAATTTTATATCAAATAAATCATATTTGAAAGAGACCCACGAAATTGGAGGAAAACCTAGAATTTGGGGAAGTTTGAAAACACATTTGGAAGGGCTTCTTGGTGAAGAAAACCAAGAATAAAGAACTCCCATACCTTAGCCTTAGAGTCCCCATGAAATTACTGACTAAAATCTTCCATCTTCAAGCCCTAGCTGATCTCTTTCCATGTTCTTCAATGGAGGTTTAAGAGAGAAGACTTTTTGGGAGGGAAAGGGAGTTGGGTCTTTTTGATTGGGGTAATTTGAGAATAATGAGTTTAAATTGATTTAATATACTTAAAATACCTTAAAACGCCTAAAATAACCGTCCACCACTTAATTAGAACGTGGGTGAATTTACCAATTCACCTTTTAAGTGGTCGAACCAATGTAGTGTTGCAGGTGACCATTGATGTCCATCATCCACGGACCGTGGATGGATTGACGACCTGTCCTAGTCATACGTAAATTGATTCAGAGAGGGGTATTGGGGAGGCTTTGGTGAGGAGACTATGTCTCAACTCACGAAGCCAACCCACGCCCCGTCAATGGGTCTCGTGGATGGTTGCTGCAAATTGCAGCTTTTAGCTCCAAAGTTTGGGTCCTCCTCAAGAACCCCTAGGGTGGTCCTTGGGTGATCGTACCCGGACGTTTTGATCCTCAACATAGTGTTTCATTCATTTAAAGTATTTCTACAAGATTTAACCATTTTACGACACTCCGAAGCCTTCACAAGACCCTAGAACACTTACTAGTTCATTTTTTATAATTTCTGGACGTCATGGTCGTTTCTTGACGTTTTGGTACTAACACTTCCAATCCAAGTTAATAACATTAGTTTAGGTCTAGAAATATCATTTTAACCATTTTTTAGTCGTTATTCATAATATGAGTCTCTATGTTAGGTCATCAGATTTCCGGGGCATTTCAATACTCCCCCACTTGGGAACATTCATCCTTCAATGACACTAAAACACTTTCAAGGACTTAAACACTCGACTAGAATTGCACAACAAGCAATATCAATACAACTTCATATTAAATGTACCAAACTTACATGGAAAAACAACTTCACCTTATTTATGCACTCAATGTAACACAAGTAAGTAGGAACTACATCCACAAACTCATAGTGCACACATGTTTCATCATACTCATTGCCATTTGGAGGAACTACCGTCTCCAACTTTAGGAATGCTCATTATTTTATCATAAGACAAACATGCAATAACTTTCAAATCACACATAGGCATAATCAACATTATAACTCATGAGGCAAATAAGTAACTCATACTAAATGCACATAAATCATAAGCAATGTTGATCAACTACTAATCTTATCATTTAGACATATTACCATCAAAGACATACATGACATTACCATGCTTAGTTATTTTCAAGGAGGAACTACCTTCTCCTAGTCATAAAGTACCACATGCCATCATAAAGCTCATATGCAAGCATTTCATAAAGGAAAATTCATTTTAGGAGGAATTCTCAACTTTGAATCAAAGCATGCTTATACTTCCTTTCTCATGAAGTCGAAATAGCAGATCATACCAAGCACATCACAACATTAGGAAGTTATTTCACAAATTTTCAATTTCTTGCATAACACTAGTTTTCATGAACATGTTTCATATAAGGAAGTCAAATTCACATCAACAATATTGGCTAGGCTTATCATAACTCCTTAGGAGTGAGCCTATACCAACACTTCCAAACAACATAAAGTCACATACTCATGGGAGGAACTTTTCTTTCCTCATCTAAGGTAAGCTCAACATATCAACATGGAGTCAAGATTCCCTTACATCACAAGTACAACCAAGCATGTCCATTAAACCATCTCATGAAGTCACATATGCAATCACCATACTAACATGCACAACAAAATGATAAACATACAAATTATCAAAAATCCCTTTTATATAAGATAAGAATCTTTCCAAGACATTCTTAACCTAAAGAGATCATGGAAATTTCTGAAATACTTATGGCTCCTACATAAACATAAGCCCAAAAAGAAAACCTTAGTCTTAATCCAGAAAAGGAATGGAAGAAAAGATGAGGATTTTGGAATTCTTAATAATTGTGCTTCTCAAGTACATGATCTCCCCCTTAGGAATTATCCCATTGTTTACAAAAACCTCAAATATTAATCTCCCTAAAGTCTTAAGCATTACTAAGGCTCATTGCAAACCTTTCCGGAATATATAAATAATATAGGTCTAATAACCATGCATCCAAATTTTACCAAGGTTAACAAAAGTAACTCTTTTGGAACAAGGAAATTATAGGAAACACACAATATCCAAGACTCAACAAATAAGAAATGAGTCAAGGAGAGCTACTTTCGTTAAACTAGAGGAGTAATAGAAGGGTACATAAGGATATTGGGACATCACATTGTCCCTAGGCCTCCCAATTAAGCACCTTTCATAAATACCCTTTCTAAAAATACCACCACTCACATTCACATGCTTGTACCTCTTATTCTCTAATATTTTAACTCATACGCCTAATATTCCAATTGACATTTCAACTTTAGAGTATTTCTCATTTAAGCACTCTTGGTCATTAATAACCCTACCATCACCACTCAAAGTCTCAAAGGGATCTACCGACCAAAATTAAAACTCCTCATCATATGTACACCCATAAGGTGAGGATTTCAATTAACCCAAACATGAGCTAAAATACTCAACTCTTCATATCCATCACCCAAAGTAATTCTTTTAAATGGAGAATTCAAACAAGTCTTATTCATGAATATCAAGGACACTCAACGACCTTACCATCTAAGCACATTATCCCTCATTTGGGGTAAGCCTAGACAACCTCTATAAAGAATATTTACCTTAAATTCTAAGGTTGGAGAAAATCATAACTAAGTATTTACACTCCTACCTTCTTTAAAGGAGTGGTTTATTCAACCCTTCACGACATCATTTAAGTATCACCACTTATCAAAGTACACTTTCATCACAAAAAGGTTCTTAAACATATAGGATTTCACTCCTACCCTCACAAAAAGAAGTTTACTAATTCGACATCAATAGGTACCATTCAATCACCACTATTCTTTAAAGTCCATCACATAAAAGAAATTCATAAGGACTAAGTTAGGTTATACTAATCCACCTTACATGGCCTTAACTCAAACCTTGCCTACTATGAATCGAATATTTTTACCATTTCCTACATGCCAAGTCAAAACAAGACAAGTATTACCTGAATTACTCCTATAAGGTTCCTTACCTTGTATTTATCATCATTAAACTCTAAAGGATCATCCTCTACCTTTGATCCATGAGACCTCTTTTTCTCTTTCACTAGGGTTAGTTCAAGACAACTCTAAACCATTTCAACCCTTATCATCACTTTTTGGTGGAATATACCAACCAACCATGCCTAAGTATTATCTAAGCACCCTAGTAAATGACCATACTTAAGATCAATCATAAAAGAAAACTAACTCTTTCGAAGTTGGTCAACACCTATAATCTTCTTCCATATCTAAACTAGGTAGTACATGCAACCTCATAGTCAACTTTAGAACACAATATAATCCCAATATATGGTATAAAAATATCTTCCCCCATTTCCACTCTTGGATAGGCTCATTTGGGAACTAGCCATTAACTACAAGGTTCTAACATTAATTAGCACAACTTCACAATAGTCTCACTAAGTAGGAACACTATCTCCATCTTAGGAGCAAGCCTACACAAACTCATCTAAAACATTCTTAATAACATATAAAAGAGACAATTTGGAAGCATAAATCACACACAAGCTATTTCCTCAAATCTCTTGGGTCACATAGCCACAATTGGCATCAAAATCAACCTTTCTCCCTCACATGTAGCATAAACACTCCTAATAGTCAAATCCTTACAGACCATCAAGTAGTGGATAAGAGAGAAAACTTAGAGATCTACCGCACGACTTAGAGAATGAATAAGTGAAGTTTTCCTATCGGCCTATAGCCTCTCGTTCATAGATGTATCGCGAATCACACTGATGAACAAGACTATACTAGATGTGGTTTTGATAAATCCTAAAACCATTTCATAACCTTATACTCTGATACCATATTTTTCACGACCCGAGAGCACCCCCTAGTCGTAACACAGTGCATGTATTTGACCTCGCGGGGGTCTTATACAAGCATTTAACATTTCATGAACATTAAGGATATGAAAAATAGAGCAAAATTTATAACTCTTCTTTAACAATCAAATACTTTTTAAAATTAGAGTATCCATGACTCTTTGTCCCAAAAACCATCTATATAAGATTTAAACTTTAACTTCATTTTAAAACAACTTAGGGACACGACCTTTACATAATAAAAATAAATAAATAAAGACGTAAGAGGACATAGTAGGTTCATCCTCCAAACTATGAGGATTCCCCAAGTCTTCATTCCCAAGCTCCTTAGAAACCCATCTTCCAATCAACTCTCCAAACCCTTCACTTTGTAGAAAAAGTAGAAGAAGGGGTTAGCAAATAAACACGCTTGAAAAGGGACATTTAGTTTAAACAATGCTTTATGCACTTTTGAAAATCATTCTTTAAAGGAGTTTGAGAACATAAGTCATATATATCTCACATATAGTTCATCAAGCACAAGAATAACAACATCACCAAGGCATAGTCTCATAACATGGTCATAATGCACATATCATCTAGTATAAGATATAGTACACATGCATATTATCATATCAAGTTCACAACATCATAGTACGACAACTACATGAGTAACAATAATCTTTAACTTGTGCAATGCATAGGTAGGGTCCATAATCCTACCTACATTAAGTATCACCTCTATGCTACCATGATCATACTTAACATAAGTTCATACTAACGCATAAACAAAGTAATCATCATGCATATCTCATATCTGACTCATTCATAGCCATCATGCATAAGAAGAGGTTGATCATACACTTTAGCTCATATAAGGAAAAGCCAACCATAACGTGCCTTTATACTAAGCATACATAAATATAATTCTTTATCACATAAGAGAATCTAATATTTACCTCTCTTAAAGTCCACTAGTGCATTGCATATGTAGGGTCCATAGTCCTACCTACACTAAGTGAACTCTTCAAGAACTCATGACTAGAGTTCATATTTTTATCTTAGTGCATTTCTTAAACATTCAGGAGAAATTGCCAAAACCGACATAGACCATATGAGCTACATGGAATCCAGTATTTTACTCCCACACCGAAAAGTGAGGGTACTACTTCCCTAAGGTAGAACCTTTCATAATAGATATCTTAGTGGATCCACTAAGACCTACGGGGGAACGTAGTTATTGAACAAGAATATTTCTACTAGAAACCCGGACTTTCTAAAGTATAAGGCGTCCATCTCATAAGACAACACATATCCTTGGGAACCCAAACTTGTTAAATATAGAAGGAACCCATGTGGGAAGCCGGACTTGCTAGACGTAAAAGCCTCCATCTTATTTTCATGTTCACTCGGTGCTTAGCTCAAGCTCCCTTTTTAAAACATCTTTAAGCCTTTCCTTAACATTAATTCATAAAGTAGGCTTTAGGGACTTAATCCCTCATATATCATATAGCTCAAAGGTTTCTAAAATGAGAATAGCCTTTCATCATAGAGCCTACATTATGTGAGAATGTACTTTCACATAACCACAACATTCATAACATAGTCTAGTTTAGATTACAATTGAGGAAACCTTTAAAGAGGCTCACATTCACTAAATTATCTTTAACGTTATTCATCATTCATTCATTCATTCATACGTGTGTAAATATGTGAAAAAGCCTTTCACATTGATACCTTTATGCAACACATGTTCATACCTTGATAGTCATATACTTTTCATGCATAATAAGATGTAAAGGTGCATATGAGAATTAACCTTTCAATTTACACAGTAAACATATCATATTCATAGTTTATGCATGGGTGTGTGTATGTGCATAATTGACCTTACAGTGGCACAACAACAATAACATTATCATTATAGGCACTTGCCTTCAAAAGGTATCACCACACATATACATCATATCCAACGTAATGCACAATTCACATATATTGAATTTAAGGATCTTAGATCATATTCATCAACATATCTAATATTCATTACAATAGACATGCATACATTCATCATTCAAGTAGGTCAGTCAAGAAAAGTATAGAATTATACATTCATACATATAGGGGATATGTGCGTAAGGACCTTCCACCATACCATCTTGTCCAACTCAACATATACATCTCCTCACCTGTTCATAATACATCACCCATACCCATAACATATCATACATATCCATATAAGTATTGGAAGAAAGAGGGACATTATCTCAACAAAACAATTTACACTAAAAAGTAGCACCACCACCATAAGTGGATCAAACCAATCAACCTATGACTACACAATAAGTAAATACATCCACCATAAGTTGATCATCAATTCAAGATAAAAATTACTTACAATTGAATACCATAATTCTTAGCTTTCAACGGCTACCTTCAAGGTTTATCCTAATTTCTTCATATTCATACCCTTAATATGATAACATAAGAGTATAATAATAAACTGTATAAGAACATATTCAGCTAGATAACCTCTAATCATCATTCAACATAATTCAAGAGTTAGGGTTGAGAAAAAAGGAATATTCATGGGTCTTCAGAGAATTGGATAAAAAAATATAATTAATACTTCAAATAATCCTTATACATTCATATTCACTCATAGTTAATCAATTTTAGATCAAAAAAATCATATTTAAAAGAGACCCACGAAATTGGAGGAAAACATAGAATTTGGGGATGTTTGGAAACACATTTGGAAGTGCTTCTTGGTGAACATAACCAAGAATAAAGTACTCCCATACCTTATCCTTATAATCCCCATGAAATTAGTGATGAAAAGTGTCCATCTTCAAGCTCTAGTTGATCTCTTTCCATGTTCTTCAATGGAGGTTTAAGAGAGAAGACTTTTTGGGAGGGAATAGGAGTTGGGTCTTTTTGATTGGGGTAATTTAAAAATAATGAGAACGTGGGGTGAATTTACCAATTCACCCCTTAAGTGGCTGAACCATTGCAGTGTTGCTTATGACTATTGACGGCCACAATCCACGGACCGCGGATGGGTTGACGGCCCGTACTAGTCATCTGTGAATTGATTTAGAGTGGGTTCTTGGGGCGTATTTGGTGAGGACATGAAGTCTCAACTCACAAAACAAACCCACTCCTCGTCAATCCATTGACGGCCCGTTAATGGGTCTCGTGGATGACCGCTGCAAATTGCAGCCTTTTGCTCTAAAGTTTGGCTCCTCCTCAAGGACCCCTAGGGTGGTCCTTGGGGGGTCGTACCTGGAAGTTTTGATCCTAAACATAGCGTTTTACCTATTTAAAGCATTTCTACCAGATTTAACCATCGTACGACACTGACAAGCCTTTACAAAATCCTAAAACACCTACTGGTTCAATTTCATTATTTTGCGGACGTCATGGTCGTTTCTTGACGTTTATGTACTAAAACTTCCAAAACAAGTTAATCACATTAGTTTTGGTCTATAAACATCGTTTTAACCATTTTAAGTCATTATTCATAATATGAGTCTTTATCTTAGGTCATCGATTTCCGGGGTGTTTGAGCCTACCAATTCAAGATATACAACATTACATTATTGAACCATTCATATTCCATCATAATCGTTCGTGAGTGTTAATTGAGAACATTCTTTCAATAATAACACTATTAAATTTTAACATGATCATCATACCATCATTTAATTCATATACATATCCTTCACATCATAGTCATACCTTGATCTTCATACATTGCCTTTCAAGGCTATGGATCACATTCACCCGCACACCTTAGCTCAATACAATTAGGAAATATAATTAACATAATTACAACAATATATATCCATATAAAAATAAACAATTCATATTCCATGATAATCAATCAATTCCCAATCCCAAATCACAACATAGAATTTGGGGGGAAATATGGGTTCTAGAAAGAATTCTTTAATGCAAATGTAAATCCACAATTCATTCATAATTCAATGCAATAAAGCCTTTAGAAATCATTTTGAATCGAACCCATGCATAGATTGAAAATTGGGTTTCTAGGGACTTGAAATCACTTTTGAAATTAACTCCTTTAAAGAAACTAAGTTAAGGATAAAGACTACCATACCTTTAATGGAATAAATCTACGAAAACCACTTGAAAAACTTGAAGTCTTGACCTTGGAATCTTGAGTTCTTCACCTCCAATCGAGATTTCTAGAGAGACAACTTTTGGAGGGGAAGAGAGTTTTTGATTTGGGGTTTTGAAGTAATGAAGTCTAAGTGTGTTTTAATAATTTAATAACCCTAAAATATGGTAATAAAACAATAATGACTATCCTTTAACTAAACTAACCGAGGGTCATAAAATAGGGTCTTGACATACGTAGTCCACCCACAAGGTGTAGGTGGACCTACGGGGAGTAGGTCCCCATCAATAGGTCATACAACTTTGACAAGTTTCTCTTTTTGGGGAAGCCTTGGGGTTAGACTTTAGGGTCCCCCTCAAGGGCCCTTAGGTAGTCTGTGAGGGGTTGTACTTTGACTTTCATCCCCTAAACCTCTCAATCAATGCTCTGGATAACATATTACCTCCTCAAACCTCACACCAAACTCAAATACACACTAGTTAGTTTCTAGTTTCACTTATTCATTTTAAGGGTCATTACACAGTAACAATATCCTTATCTCTTAACTATGTGTCGCGTTAGGTTTATAAGCTAGTGGATCCACTTCAGCTAGAAGTCCAAGGTTCTACCTTCTACAAGTAGAACAACCATTTCCGGTGTGGGAGACACTGTGATCATGTTGTAGTTCACATGGTCTCTATGTCAGTTAAGGCTAATTCCCCACAAGTAAGACTGAACTACTGTTACTTTAAGAAGTATTGCATATGAGTTCAAAGCTTTTAAAGAAGAAGTTAGCTTTCATTGACCATTATTTTATGATGAATGTTTTATAACTCTCTTATATCATGATTGTCTTGATCAATTGCATGCCATGAAATGAAATGTCCCTTTTAGCGTGATTTAAATTTTTTATGAATGTCTAGCATAATTGGTACATTGTTTTGTACTAACACATACTCTTTCCTACATTTTTCCTAAATATAGGGTCTGATAATTAGGGTGCTCAATTTCGTGGCTAGTTGGTAAATTGATTGATTCCTGAGCTTTGGTGAGTCCTCATGCATCGAGGACAGACTCATATTGTTCAGCTTGTTTCATGAATTTATCTTTTGGACATGATGTATGGGCTAGGCCCAATTTCATTCTATTGTATTAGATGACTATGATGAGACAAGAGTTTAGAATTCCGCCTTTTTTTTTATAAAATGTTTTGGGCTTGGACTATTATTTTACTCTTATTTTTATATTTCTTATGTTATGAGAGCTAAGTGGATTATGTGGAGTCCTTGAGAGTTGCATACGGTATGTTACATATAGAGGGTACCCCTTGGTTGTGATAGACTTGGTAATCAGAGCACATGATTTAGATTGGTCCTATGACGTCTCATAAGCCACTTATAGTAGAGTATTGTGTATGAGTGTGAAGCACGCCACATTTATGAATGAGATGCTACAAAATGATTAGAAAACTCCACTTCTTTCATTACTCATTAGTCGTGCGATAGATTTTAACTCTAAAAGGTCTCTTTCCTAATCCTTATCTTATATTATTCAGGATATGGCTTCTCAAAGGGCTTAAACTAGAAGACATGTGAGGAGGAATGCGAAACAAGAAGTTCCTCTCAAGTTTTTTTTGGCCGAGCAAGTATCTAATACAGAGTTTAGGGCTACTTTTCAAGTGTTAGCTCAATAGATTAAGGACCAAGCCAATAAAGAGTTTGTGGTTCCCGCAAACTCAAATGTCAATTTGGCAGCTTCAAGAGTGAGGGATTTCACAAGGATGAATCCTTCATAGTTTCATAGTTCCCAAATGGAGGAAGATCATTAAGAGTTTATTGATGAGGTATATAAGGTGTTGATAATCATAGAAGTAATGCCGGTAGAAAAGGTGGAGTTGGTTCTTATCAATTAAAAGGTGTGGCGTAGATATGGTATAACCAATGGAAACAAGGGACACCGGAAGATACAGGTCGTCTCCGTTGGGAGAAGTTTAAGGCCGCATTTCTTGATAGGTTCTTTCCTCTTGAGATGATGGAAGCCAAGGTGCTTGAGTTCATTATCCTTCAAAATGGAGTATGAGTGTGAGGGAATATGCTCTAAAGTTCAATCAATTGTCCAAATATGCTCGAACAATGTACAGATTCAAGAGATAAAATGAGTATGTTTGTGTTCGATGTGTCCGAAATAGTGGTTAAAGAGTTTTGAACCACATACTCATTCATGATATGGACATCTCTCATCTTATGGTTCTTGCCTAATAAATTGAGGAGGAGAAACTCAAGGGTAAGTCTAGAGAGGCAAAAGGGCCTAAGATCGGTGATGGTAATTTTTCTAACACAAGGTCTGATGGACAAGGTAGTCATAAATTCCAACAAAGATTTTCCGGTCAAGGTTCCTCCAATGCTCCTACAAAGTTCAACCAAGATAAGGTGTCCAACCTTAAGCATCAAGGAGGTAATGGAAGTTTATCTTCATTGCCTATGTCTAATTGTACTAAGTATGGTAGGAATCATGATGGTAAGTGCCTAAACGGCAGCGATGGTTGCTTCAGTTGTGGTAAAAGTGGTCACAAAATGAGGGATTGTCCAAAGCTTACAGCTATGGGAAGAGAGGGCAAGGAAGCTACTCTTAGTGGTTCGGGTTCAATGCTCCTAAGAAGAACCTCTTATATGCTCTTTATACTACAGGTGAACAAGAGAGTTCTCTAGATGTGGTTACCGGTATGTTGAAAGTTTTCAACTTGATGTATATGCTTTACTAGATCCCGGTGCTACCTTTTCTTTTGTGGCGCCATATGTGGCTACGAAATTTGATGTGATTGATGATTTGTTGCTAGAACCTTTTTATGTCTCTACTCCTGTTTGTGATTCTATGGTGGCTAAGAGGGACTGTAGAAAGTGTCATGTTTCCTTCTACCATAGATTTACTCTCGTCGACTTTGTAGAGCTTGATATAGATTTTGATGTTATCTTGGGTGTGCATTGGCTGCACTCTTTTTATTCTTCTATTGATTTTAGAACTCGTGTAGTCAAGTTTAAGTTCCCGAATGATCCTATCTTAGAGTGGAAGGGGGGATTTTATGCCTAAGGGTCAATTTTTTACTTATCTTAAAGCTAGAAATATGATTTATGAGGGTTTGTTATACCATTTAGTAAGGGTGAGGGATGCAAATTCTGAAACCCGTTATATTGAGTTGGTCCCCACTGTCAATGAGTTTCTGGAAGTGTTCCTAGATGATCTACCAGGAATTCCTCCCGAGGGGAAATAGACTTTGGTATTAACCTTCTCCAAATATGCAAACTATCTTTATTCCTCTTTACCGTATGTCTCCGCTATAGCTTAAGAAGTTGAAAGAACAATTGAAGGATTTATTGGATAAGGTTTTCATCCGACCGAGTATTTCTTCATGGGGTGCTCCAGTTCTGTTTGTTAAAAAGAAAGATCGGTCCATTTGTATGTGCATTAATTATAGATAGGTGAACAAGGTGACCATCAAAAAGAAGTATCCTCTCCCAAGGATATATGATTTATTTTACCAACTTCAAGGAGAAATTTATTTCTCTAAGATTGATCTTTGATCGGGTTATCACCAATTGAGGGTGAAAGATGATGACATTCCAAAGACGGTTTTGCAAACTCGTTATGGTCATTTTGGGTTTCTAGTAATGTTATTTGGGTTGACTAATGCTCCGGCGGCGTTTATGGATCTGATGAATAGGGTGTTTAAACAATACCCTGACATGTTTTTATTGTGTTCATTGATGATATTTTGATCTAATCAACTAGTGAAAAAGAGCACATTGATCATTTGAGGATAGTGTTACAGATCCTTAAGGATCAACTACTTCTTGGAAAGTTTAGCAAATGTGACTTTTGGTTAAGGCAAGATAATATGCCTCGTTAAAACCTTATTAGGAAAAAACCAATTGGAAATATCCTAATGAAGGAAAAAGAGTACAAACCTCTTATAATACACTTTGAATGTTGCCTCGTTAAAAAACTTACTAGGAAAACCTAACTTGGGACAAAATCATGGTTAATAAAAAGAGTACAACGTGTATATCCCTTCCTCTGATGAAAGTTTCACATGATATCTCGGAGAAGACGCATTCCAATATTGTATCTCAACTTAGCAAACGTTGATGTTGGCAATGTCTTAGTGAATAAATCAGCAAGCTTATCAATTTAACAGATTTGTTGAACTTCTATCTCTCCATTTTGTTGAAGATCATGTGTGAAATTCTCTTTTTAAATGAGTTATACCTGCGACATTATCTTCGTACATTGTGGTTGGTATATTTTTTTTAAAATAAAAACCACACATTTCCTGAATATGGTGGGTGGTTGATCTCAACCGGATGCACTCTCGACTTGATTCATGTATGACAATTATTCTTGCATGATTTGAAGAAGTGGCTACCAATGTTTGCTTCATTGATTGCCAAGATATTGTTGTTTCTCCACACGAAAATAATACCCTATCTGAGACTGAGCTTTATGTAGATCAGATAAATATCTTGCATCTGCGTAACCAATTAGTTTCGACTTGGATTCATTGGAATAGAATAAACTCATGTCCATGGTCCCCCCTGAACATATCTAAGTATGTGTTTAACACCATTTCAATGTCTTTTTATAGGGGAGGAACTGAATCTTTCAAATAAACTCAGTACAAAAGAGATATCTGATCAAGTATTGTTAGCAAGGTGCATAAGTTCTCCGCCTGCACTAAAATATGGAGTTTCATCACTAAGAAGCTCTTCATCCTTCTCTTGAGAATGAAATGGATTTGTATTAATGTCAAGCGATCTTACAACCAGTAGGGTACTCGATGGATGTGATTTATCAATGTAAAAACAATTTAATATTTTTTCTGTGTATGTTGATTCATGGACAAGTATTTTATTTACCAAATTCTTAATATGTAGGCCAAGATAATTTTTTGTGTTGCCGAGTTCTTTCATTTCAAATTCCCTTTTTAGACACTCCACGAATTCTAACATCTCTTTACGATTCTCAATGATTTTCAAATCATAAACATACAGGACTATTCTAACAAATTCAGATTTCGACCGTTTGATGAAAATGTACAGACAAATCAGGTCAATTTTGTACCCTTTCTTTAGCAGATATTCATTGAGACAATTTTTGTACCATATAAAGATTTCTGAATCTTTATCGAACAAGATTCTCTTGAATCTTTGTATGCTTCAGGCACCTTGAATGCTTAGGAAATTTTTATAAAAATGTTGTGGTCCAATGAGCCATATAGATAGGCTGTGACAACGTCCATTAGGCGCATTTCAAGCTTTTCATGAACTGTCAAATTTATTAGATATTTGAAGATGACTGCATCTACCACGGGAAAATATTGAGAATTTTTTTTACGTCATGATCATTTGTTCCTTTTCTCGTTCAAGGATTTTTATCATTGAAACGAGATGGTCTACCACAATACAGTGTGGTTTAGACTCATTTGCATTAACCAATTTGTCCTGTCTGGACATCAACTAGAACTGGAGCATTAACAGGTGGAATATGCAATCTAGTAATTCTTGAAAGAGTAGTAAAAGAATTTGATAGTTGTTTCACAATGTTGTGTAAATATATTATATTTTTAACTTCTTGCTCACATTGATTTGTCCAAGAATCCAAATGAGATAGTGATAGTAAATTCCAATCTATCTATTTTCCCAATTGCTTCTGTTTTCACATAATGTTGGGTATAGTGACTCATCAAAATGACAATTAAAAAATCTTGCCTTAAATAAATTGTCAAGACTCGGGGTTACCCCCTAGGAGCAACATGGTAATACAAGCCCTTAGCATAATCATAACATAAAGACACAGAATAATGCGGAAAACTTTTACAATAGAAGTCAACTTCTTTTCATAAATTAAAGTATGAATCTAAACTTGTCTCAATCACCATCTAGTACAATAAAGAGTACAAATAGGGTCAAAACCCTTTAAATCAAGAAAGTCTAAAAAGTAGAAAGTAAAATAGAAACTAGAAACAATAACATCTCGTCCTCGAACTTGAGGACTCACCAAGCCTAGGGAATAGTCAACCAAGCTTCAGTTGTAGAAAGTAGTATGTATCAACAGCGGAACCTAAGCTCATAAAATCTAGAAAATATGGTTTAGCACAAATAATGTACTATGTATGTAAGCCATGCAAAAAATCATTAAAACATGCATAAAAGGGACATTTAGTTGAAATCATGCTTTTTTCAAGTTTACAAGACATTATGCACATTTAAGAATAAACAAAACCCAAACCAACATATAAGCAACCCAATCCACAGTAGTGGAATGCAAAGGTAATGTCCCATAACCCTACCAAATGCTATGTATGACATTTAGGCTACCAACATCATACATATCTTACTTTGCCTTATTCATAATCAACGTACATAGATAAGGATTCATACACACACATAACTTGTAATAATTATAGTCAACCTTATCATTCATATATATCTTTCATACATAAGCCATAAGTCACCATAACTTAAGAGAAGCTCACCATAACTTCTCTTAAATCCTATTTGTGCAATACATAAGTGAAGTCCTATAACCCCACTCATACTAAGTAGTACCCCTTAAGAAGTCATAATTAAACTTCATGTTTTATACCATAGTTCATAATCATAACATAGTTCGTATTAGTATCATATAGGAAAGATAGCATTACACGACATAGACCATGTGAGCTACATGAAATCCTGTGTTCTACCTCCACACCGAAAAGAGGGTGTCCTACTTGCCTAAGGTAGAACTATCATAATAGCTTTTAGGTATATCCACTAGCTAAAAACATATGTGGGCACATAGTAATGAGATAATGAGATTAATGCTGAAACTCGGACTTTCTAGCGTAAAAGGTTTTCATCTCATGAGACAACATTTTTTGGGAAGCTGAACTTTCTAACATAAAATCTTCCATCTAATTTTCACATCCGCTCGATGCTAAGCATAATTCCCTTTAATAGTCATACTAAGTCTTTACTTATGTTCATGTTCATAAAGGAAGCACTAGACACTCAACCAACATAATACATAAGAGATCATATACTAAATAAATGAGAATGACCTTCCAACCTTAGAATCATTAACATGTGAGTAAGCCTTTCACATCATACTCATAGGGTGTTCATAAGAATAACATGTCATACAACCCAACCAATACCATCATAGTAATAACATATCATAATTAGTCATATATAGGGGTGAGGGAGGATGATCTTACAACAATACCACAACTACACAATCATCAAGGTATCTTTACCTTGCAGTGATCCACAATCTCATACATAATTATCTAGACCTCATACATTTACCCTTCAAAGGTCTTGAATCATGATCAACCCAACCATATATAATTACTACATAATATAGGAGGAATTTCATGATTCGATAGCTTAATTAACATAAACATATTAAATTGACATATTCATAATATAAACCAACCCACTACATCAATTCATGATTTATCAATATGGGGAAAAATGGGTCTATGGAGAACTTTCATTATGAAACATCAATACTCCATAAATATATTTATAATTCACCATAAAAACCATAAACAATCATAATTAAACAATAAAAATGTTTGGAAAGAAGACCCATGTCATAGATTGAAAACCCTAGAATTTGGGGGATTTTTATCTTGAAAACAGAATTTGAAGGGGCTCCTTGGGTAATAGCTAGTCAAGGATCAAAATCATCCATAACTCACTTAAAAACCTTCAAGATATTTGGGGAAGACGTTGAAAATCTACAAACCCTAGCTTTAATTGCTTCTTCTTATTCTTAAATACAGAGAGAGAATTTTTTAGAGAGGAGGGAGTGATTGATTTAAATTTCGGTGTTTGTGAATAATGACCAAGTCTTTTGAATTTTGACTTAAAATAATATATATACTTACCCTAAAAATATCCAAAACACCCCCACTTCAATTGAACTTAAAAGGAAATACTTGTTTAACCCTTATTTAGTGGCCCCGTCAGTGACCACGGCCACTTAGACAGCCCATCTAAGGGACCACAACTCATGATGGTGCCCGTGGTCCCTTAGATAGTAGCCTCCCTCAACGTGTCAACTTCCCATGACTTGTGGTCATGACCACAGATTGTCATGGTGGAGGTCGTGGTTTTGAGGCCATGGCCATGCTTCCTAATCCTTTCCTCTACACGCAAAATAATCCTCATGAGCAACTTAACGAACCACCTTCATGCCTCATCAAGGGAACCATGTCCCATGGTGGTCCCCGTGCTCTCTTAAAAAGTAGCTACACCAAGATGTCCCAATTTCTATGAAACCAAGGAAGTTTCACGACCACCTTCATGAGAGGGACCACAAATCGTGGTCCACTCCAGTGTGCTTCTAGCTAGGGGCAGCCTTAGCCTTTGGCCTCTTCTTGGCCCATTTGTTTTGGCACTTGCCCCTAGGTCTTGACTCATTAAATCTCATTTCATTCCTAAATAAATTACTAAAAATTTGGGGAGTAATTTTATGATTTTTAACCTTATGTTTAGGCTCTAATTTAACCTACCATTTTCTGGAGCGTTACATTATCTACCCCATGGGATATCCGTCCTCGAATGAGGATTTAGACACCCTACGGAAGTAAAGACTAAAGACTAGCATCCCATCATGCATGCAACATAACAAAAAATGCAAAACTTATTGGAGGAAACATCAACTCTATCTTAAGACATAAACAATGCAATCACAAGGAACTAGGAACTACGTCCACAACCCAATATGCACATAACTCATCATTTCATATCATTTCAAGAGGAACTATCTTCTCCAACTCAAACAATCTCAACACAGAAATAAGGAGCCAATATGTCATACCATCAAAACATAACTAAGCATGTTCATCAATTCACCTCATGAAGCCAATTATGCAATCACCATACTAAAATGCAATTCAACAGGAGGGACATATACATCATGAAAACTCAATATCTACTAAACATGAATTATTACAAGAACATGATCAACATAAGGAAATCATAAAGAAAACTCATAGCACATATGACTTCCAAAACACCAACTCAAGTAGCCTCGACCTCCCATGTAGCACCCTAAACTAAGTGATTCTTCCATAAGACTTTAACGGAAAATACCTCTTTGTTGCTTAACCTCTTAACTTATCAGTCCAAAATTTCCACCAAGACCTTTTCATAGGAAAGGTTATCATCACCTCCTAAAGGAACGATGTATACCGGATTATCAATGCACTTGTTAAGCATGGAAACATGAAACACCAACTGAACCGGAGACAACTCATTTGGCAAGTCCAATTCAAATGAAACTTTCCCAACACATTTTTAGATTTGGTATGGGCCCACATATTGGGAACTAAGCTTCTCCTTCTTACAAAACCTCATCACACCTTTAATAGGTGAGATTTTCAAGTAGAACCAATCAGCAATATCAAATTCAAGATCCTTTATTCTATTATCGACATAAGATTCTTGCCGACTATAAGCCATCTTCAACCTTCACCTAACAAGTCAAACTTTCTCAATGGCTTCATAAACTAGTTCAGGACCTATTAAAGAAAATTCATCTACCTCAAACCACCCAACCGGAGATCTACACCTTCTCCCATAAAGTGCTTCAAAAGGGACCATGGCAATACTTGAGTGGTAACTATTGTTGTAGGAAAACTCAATCAATGGAAGATAGCCATACCAACTACCCTTGAAATCAATCACAGATTCCCTCAATATTTCCTTTAAGGTTTGAATGTTCCATTCCGCTTGACCATCTATTTGAGAGTTGAAATCGAAACTAAATTTGACATTGGTACCGAGCCCCTTTTTGGAATGCCTTCCCAAATTTTGAAGTACATTGGGCACCCCGATCCGATATGATAGATAAGGGAGCCCCATGCAACTTCACTATCTCATTGTTGAACAACTTGGCATAGTCTTCCACCGAAAATAAAGTCTTGACCCTGATACAATGACCTGATTTTGTCATCCTATCAATAATAACCCAAATCAAATCATATTGCCTTCTAGTACGAGGCAAACCCACAACAAACTCCATATCACTGTAATATTCCAGAAAATTTCATGTCTAGTGAAGAGCCTAGTAGGTTTTTAAGAATATGTATTGGGGTACATAGGCATCCCAATGCACAATATTGAGAAATATTGGGCATAGTATAGAAAATTGGCTAAGGGGTGTTAGCCAATTTCTATATATACACAAGTATGTATAATATAATCCAAGCTTGTTTAGAAATTGTACCTGCAATGAAGACCCTAAGATAAAATAACTATATTCTTCATATATGCCCAATATACACTCTCATTAAGTACTAGGCATCCAAGTGTCAAGCCTAGTACCATAGCACATAACCATTTAAAATGATCATGTAGATTAAGTAGTGCCCAAGGACATAGTGAGGATCCTTGGGACAATAAGTAAACATTCCAAGTGAACCTTCTAGAAGAGTTAGTTAGGAAAGTGCAAGCAGCACATTTTCAAGCACATGTGCAAACACATGTGCAAACCGGCCAACGGGACCACCCTAACCGATTCAGTTAGGACAGTTGGGGACAAGTGCACATGCGGGTCCAACCACGTGGGGCCAAGCTCCGTAACCTGTCCTAGACCCTAAATAACTAAATAACCTTTAACCAACCAAGAATAACCAACTAAGGGACCCGACAACCTAGGACCTTGTCGGGTGACACATAACCGCATAACTAAGTAAGAGACAACCTAGTACCTAACCTAGGATGGTCCAAAAGGTTTGTTACGGTCCTAACAACTTAGGGATACTTTAGTAATTATCCTAGGTTACTTAATTAATTAATTTAGCAACTTAATTAATTAATTTAAATGGACAAAACCGAAATCACTAAGCAATTTCCAGATTTTGGTTAAGACAAGTAAGAGACAACCTAGTACCTAACCTAGGATGGTCCAAAGGGTTGGTTATGGTTCTAACAACTTAGGGGTACTTTAGTAATTACCCTAGGTTACCTAATTAATTAATTTAACAACTTAATTAATTAATTTAAAAGGCTAAAAGCGAAACTACTATGGAAATTTCCAGATTTCGGTTAAGACAAGTAAGAGACAACTTAGTACCTAACCTAGGATGGTCCAAAGGGTTGGTTATGGTCCTAACAACTTAGGGGTACTTTAGTAATTACCCTAGGTTACCTAATTAATTAATTTAGCAACTTAATTAATTAATTTAAAAAGGCTTAAACCGAAACTAACAAGGAAATTTCCAGATTTCGATTAAGACAAGTAAGAGACAACCTAGTACCTAACCTAGGATGGTCCAAAGTGTTGGTTATGGTCCTAACAACTTAGGGGTACTTTAGTAATTACCCTAGGTTACCTAATTAATTAATTTAGCAACTTAATTAATTAATTTAAATGACTAAAACCGAAACCACTAAGGAAAAATCCAGATTTCGGTTAAGTCAAGATTTTTCTAATCCTAGTCAATTTAGGAGGGGCATTTTTGTAATTACCTAATTGGTCTAACTTAATTAGGTTATATAGTCCAAGTAGATATAGTTAATATTCAGTTCTTAAAGAGTTTTTTCAACGTTATTCACCCAAAAATGCTACAACTAAAAAGCAAGAGAAAAACGTTAGAACCCTAGACGATTTCGAGCAAGCATTCTTCAAGTTTTTTCGTGCAAAGTTCAAGGTGATCTTCGTAGATTTAATTCTACAATAAGGTATGGGTTTTATCTACTGGAATTCTTTCTCCAATAGGCTATTCAAATGTTTTTACTTCAAGAATATTGAAATTAGGGTTGTTCCCAATGAATCGCATGTTCACTTCCCTAGTTCTCCCGATTTCCGATTCTTATAGTTTTGGTAGTGTAATTCTCGATACATTGTTGTTTTATGTGGTATTAAATGATCATTATGTGTATGTATTAGTGGTTTATATGTTGAATGAAATATACATGTTAGATCCGCATACTTAGGGTGTTATCTATATAAACGTTGAATGTTATAACACCTACTTGTGTTCGAGAATATGAGATTGTTATGAGTTATTCATTGAATTGTTTATATGTATTACAAAAGGTTAAAAGTTGGCTTGTTTAACATGTTAAAATTACCATAATGTATTTATGAAGAAATCGATATGGCTAGTGATAATAGCATAGTTTGATTTTGTGCCAGCAAAGTGGCTAGCACTAATAAATCGAAAAGATGCAAAGTGATCCCAATCTTAACTCAATGAACTCATAACATAGGGTATGCCAACCAATGGGACAAGTCCCAACATACCCTATCCACACAAACTTGTAAACGTAATAGCATTGTATAAGAAGTTGTAATTATCATAAAGAATGATACAAGACTAATAAGTAACGTGAACAAGTTAAGGTGAGTAAAGAAATAACTAAAAGCTTATGTTATGAAATTGACATGAGTGTTAGAAAGAAGTGAGACAAGTCTAAAATATACTTTATCGTTATGTCAAAAATACTCACATAAGAGGGTGCTAGAGTCCGTGAGACAAGCCTCACTCACACCATAATGATAATGTAAACACTTAAGATCATATTCATCAAGTAAAGATAGGGATGACCAGTCATCCATAGAGTAAGTAAACCTCATAACTAGAAGCAAGCTTCCATAATGTTTGAGTGAACTTTAAAAGATAATAAGATAAAATCTGAGCTTAGCATCGATACACTAGCAATGAGCTTGTGCCAGCACATGTAAGTCTCATGAGATGAGATCACCACCCCGGTGGACCAGGGGATCCGTACGTCTCCTAGTCTTAGAACTATGTTGCCAACATAGGGGCACTGAGTTAGTGGACGCCACCCACTAAGAACGCTAGCAAGTTAGGTTTCACCTTGGCCGGTGATTCCACCTCTTTTCGGTGTGGGGGAGACATCGGATTTCCTGTTTGTGTAACATTTCGGAAAATTCCATGTCTAGCAAAGAGCCCAATAGGTCTTTAAGAATGCGTATTGGGGTACATAGGCATTCCGATGCCCAATATTGAAAAATATTGGGCATAGTATAGAAAATTGGCTAAGGGGTGTTAGCCAATTTCTATAATAATATCCAAGTAATCGAATTCCAAGCTTGTTTAGAAATTGTACCTGGAAAGAAGACCCTAAGCTAAAATAATATTCATCACATAATAGACATGAGGTATGAGGCATCCAAGTGTCAAGATTAGATACCATAGCACATAACCATTTAAAATGTTCATGTAGAGTAAGAAGTGCCCAAGGACATAGTGAGGATCCTTGGGACAATAAGTAAATATTCCAAATGAGCCTTCCAAATAGTTAGTTGGGAAAGTACACACAACACATGTGCAAGACCGGACGAGAGAGAGGGGACCACCCTAAGCGATTCAGTTAGGGCGTTTGGGGGGACAACCGCACATGCGGGACAAGTCGTGTGGGACCAGACCCCCTAACCTACCCTATACCGTAACCAACTAACCTAACTACCCAACTAACCTAGAAATAGCCAATAATGGCCATACATGGGACCCGACAACTTAGGACTAACTAACTAACTAACTAACCGCTTAACTAACTTAGGGACAACCTAGTACCTAACCTAGGATGTTCCAAAGAGTTGGTTATTATCCAAACAACTTAGGGGTACTTTAGTAGTTACCCTAGGTTACTTAACTAATTAATTTAGCAACTTAATTAATTAATTTGAAAGGATAAAACCGAAAATACAAAGGGAATTTCCAGATTCGGTTAAGACAAGAAAAAGACAACCTACTACCTAACCTATGATGGTCCAAATAGTTTGTTATGGTCCTAATAACTTAGGGGTATTTTAGTAATTACCCTAGATAACTTAATTAATTAATTTATCAACTTAATTGATTAAAATAATTATATAAAACCGAAAACTACAAGGAGAGACCAAAAATCGGTTAAGACAAGGATTTTCTAATCCTAGTCAATCTAGGAGGGGCATTTTTGTAATTAACTAATTGGTCTACCTTAATTAGCTTATATAGTCCAAGTATAATTAGTTAACATTCAGTTTATAAAGGCTTACAGACGTTATTCTCTTCAAAAAAAATGATACAACTAAATCAAGAGAAAAACGTGAGAACAAGAGAAGTCGCAAACTAAACCCTAGGACGCTAGCAAGGGACGTTTCAAAGGTTTTTCATGCAAATTTCGTATAGATCTTCGTAGATTTAATTCTACAGCAAGGTATGGGTTTTTTCTCATGGAATTCTTTCTCCAAGAGGCTTTTCAAACGTTTTTACTTCAAGAATGTCGAAACTAGGGTTGTTCCCATCGAATCGCATGTTCATCTCCCTAGTTCTTCCGATTTCCGATTCTTGTAGTATAGTAGTATTATTCTCGATGGATTTCTGGTTGTATGTGGTTTTAAGTGATCTTATATGTGTGTTTAAGTGATTTAAATGTCGAGTGAAATACACGTGATTAGATCTGCATGCTAGGGTGTTATTTACATAAATGTTAATTGTTATAATGCCTAATTGTGTTTTGAAAATGTGAATTGTTATGAGTATACGTTGAATTGTTGATATGTTTATCATATGTGAAAAGTCAGCTTGTTTAACATGTTAAGTTACTATAATGTATTCATGAATTTGTTAAATTAGTTAGTGATAATGTTATGACAAGTAACTTGCGAAATTCTAAATGATGCCAACAAATAGGCTAACAAATCTATATCTAAATGTATTACTCCAAAAAGTCATTCTAATCTCAATTCAATAAGCTCATAACATAGGGTATGCCAATAAATGAGACAATTCCCAACATACCCTATCCGCACAACTTGTGAAAGCCTTAAAATCTTACAAAGAACCAATAATAATCCTAAAGAATGATATAAGGATAGTAAGTGACGTGAACAAGTTAAGGTGAGTAATGAGATAACTAAGAGTTAAGTTATAAGATTGACCTAATATAGAGTGTTATAAAGAAGTGAGACGAGTTTCAAGAACACTTAATCATTACGTCAATAATACTGACATAAGAGGGTGCTAGAGTCCGTGAGACAAGTCTCACTCGCACCATGATTATAAAGTAATGTTTCAAGATCATAATGATCAAGTAAAGATAGGGATGACCAATAATCCATAGAGTAAGTAAACCTCATAAATAGAAGCAAGCTTCCATAATGTAATGAGTCACTCTAAAAGATAAAAAGATAAAATCTTAGCTTAGCACCGATAGACTAGTAATGAGCTTGTGCCAGCACATGTAAGTCTCATGAGACGAGATCTTCATGGTCTTAGTACGTCTCCTAGTCTTTGAACTATGTCTCGCCAACATAGGGACGAGCGGCGGGAAACCTCCCCCCAAGAATGCTAGGTAGTTTCGGTTTCACTTTGGCCGGTGATTCCACCTCTTTTTGGTGTGGGGGAGACACTAAATTTCATGTTTAGCTCACATGATCTATGTCGGTCATAGCTCAGAACAAGAATCTGGTTCACTATTGTCGTGAACCCCCCTTTACGATGTGGGGAAGACATCGAATGGTTCACCTTAGCCGGTGAATCCCCCTATTCGGTGTGGGGAAGACACACAACATGGTTCACCCTAATAGGTGAATCACCTCTTTTCGGTGTGGGGGAGACACTGGATTTCATGTAGCTCGCATGATCTGATTCCGTTAATGCTAAGAGAATTATTTAACATAGTAAGAAAGAATAAAGTTGTAATAACTCTAAAAATGGATAAGACAAGAAATGCTTAATGTGTCAAGAACGCCTACGATTAGACCAGGGCTCACCCGGATTGATGCGCGTAGAACCAGACCTCGAAACCCTTGCTACATCCAAGACAACTAACTTGGGGAGTTAGTTGATCTTGTAAAGGTTGGGTCCAACCATGTAGGGCTCTCGAATACGAAGATTTACTCGAAGGAGTCTTTACCGGTCTTAAAAAGAAGAAATCTTAGGTTTGAAGGGTCTAGGGGTAAAATGGTCCTTTTCATGTTAAGGGTAGTATCGTAATTACCCTAAATATGTAATTATTTATTTAATTAATAAAGTAGAGGGGCAATTTGGGGAGAGAGGGCCGAAATTGAGACCTTGAAATGAAGTCTTGCTCCACCCGGTTCGAACCTAGGTAGGAGCAATGATTTAATGTGATTTTTTTAATTGGTGAATTAATTTAATAAATTAATAATTAATGGCTGATTTAAGAAAAAGGAAAATCAGATTTTATTATTAATTATTATTTATTTATTAATTAAGGTGTTTTTAAATTGACTAAGTCTTGCCAACTATCCTAGTTTTAAGGGGCACTATCTCACACAAACTCTCTCACACGCCTAAATCTCTCTCTCTCTCTCTCTCATCCATTTTGTTTTCTTGGCTGCAAAAACAGAAAACAAAATGTTATAAAGCAATCAAAAGTTCTCTACACTCAAAGAACTTACAAAAAAAAAATATACAAACAAGCAAGCTAACTTAAGAAACGAAAAATTTACATCACCTTCTCGACGGGATCGTGTTGAAGGTTTAGTGGAGGATTTGGGCAGCACTTTGAAGGTGTGGACAGCTACAACAAAGTATGGGTTTTCTCCCTTTGAATCCTTTCTCCAAGAGAAATTTCTTTCTACAAAATTCAACATATGAAACTAGGGCTGTCCCCTTTAATGTTGAATTCCTTGTCCCTAGTCTCCTTCCGATTTCAATCTAAATTAGGTTAGAAATCATGTTGTTGGTATGGTTGCTGGTAGCTAAGTGTGAAATATGATGTTCTTTGTGATTTTGTGTTTGGAAATAGCAAGCATGTTTAATGATGTCAACCGAAAATGATGTGGTGCAATGTGTAAAAATGTTTGTTGTTGTTCTTCGTTTTGAAGTCTTAAAATGGCTAGTTTGATGGTTGAAATTAACGTGCATAAAATGTGTAATTCGTGATGTTCATATGAGGTGTATGTGACTGATTTAAGTGGAAAGTTTTAGCTAAAACAACAATGAATCTACACCTAAGAATGTGTTAAACGAATCGTGAAAGTACCTCAAAACGAATGTATGAATGTTGTTAAGTAAAGACTGGAAAATTTAATTAAATTCCCAGCATTTGGTGATGAGGTTTCAGTAAAGAAAAGGTGCACCATGTACTATGTAGAAATGCAAGAAATATCAGTGAGGTCAGTAGGGTTCGAACCCGAGACCTCACCTTGCTAAGTTACAAAAAAAATGAAAATAAAGGAATGGGGTTAAGGGGGATCGAAATTGGGTACTTACGCTGATTCTCCTAGACTTAAAAATAAATAAAAATAAAGGAAAAGAGAGAAGTGGGATTCGAACCCACCACCTCTCGACTTAACGTGTAACCAAGGAAAAATAAAAGAAAGAAAAAATGAGAGGTGTGGGGGTTCGATCCCACGATATCTTGGCCACGTGAGGATACAAAGGAAAATAAATCAATAATAATGAAAGTGAGGGGAGTAGGATTCGGACCCACCACCCCTCGGCCGAGTGGAGTAACTAAAATAGAAAAAAATAAAAATAATGATGTTGCTAAGGGTATTCGAACTCGGATCCGCAAACCAAAACATAAATCGAAATTAAGAGAAAAAATAAGTGTTGTTCAAGGGATTTGAAATCGGGTTCCCTTGTCCAATTCCGTATTGACATATAAGTCATACGTAAGTAAATACTTAATGAATGCTGCCTCTAAAGATTAAAATCAATATCTTGGCAAATCTACAAGATGCATAAGTCTTGTACCACATAATCTTGGGTAAACATAAATCACTTAGATGAACTATGAATGAAGCCTCATGGCTTGTATGTGTTGACTCATAAGTCTAGCATACGTTTAAAAATAAGTGAACCTGAGATGTATGTAATGAAATGATGTAACCCTAGAAGGATTAAATACGAATGTGAAATACACTAAATGGCCAAGAGCGTTGGCATACGATGAATTGATTATTATGTAATGAAATGATGAAACCCTAGAAGGGTTAAGTAAGAGTGTGAAACACACAAATGGTCAAGTGCATTGGCATATGATGAAATCAATATTCACGTAAAATGGGGTGAGTAATTATGAAGAGCAATTGTGCTAATGTTAATGAATGTGGTGACAACATGATATGAGGCTAATGTGAAAGATGAGAACAATCTCAAATGAGCCTAAGTAAATGTTACCAAAACGTACTCACCTATGAGAGTGTAAGTTAATGAAGAGACCAGTCTCTATGAACACTCTAATGAATGTATTGAGATTAACACACTTAATACTAATGATGAGATGAGAAATCATCTATTGAGCTATGATGTCCTCATACTAGAAGCCAACTTCCATAATGTATGAGTTGAATGAAATGGAACTTTATACTGAGCACCGATAGACTAGCTATGAGCGGTGATGCCTTCTTTCGGGAAGGGCGGAGGTTCACGTAACTCTCATGAGATGAGACTGTCCGGCATGCTGGGTATGGGTCTCCTTATATCTCCTAGTCTTTGAACCTATACTGCCAATATAGGGATCTGGCGGGGTTTAATTCCCATGTACGCTAGCATGTTTTGGGTCACTTTGGCCGGTGATTCCACCTCTTTTCGGTGTGGGGGAGGCACTGGATTTCATGATGCTCACATGATCTATGTCAGCTAAAGTTAAAGTTCCCAATGAATGAATGAGGCCAGCCTCAAATGATGCACATAATGAAATGAATGATACCAAAGATGTTAGGATAGGATAATCAAGAGGTGAGCTAGACTCAAGTAATGACACTAGGTTATTCTTGATCATTGCTGATACGCTCAAACTTACTTCTCAAATAAGAAGTAAACCGGTCGTATCAAGTAGAGAACCCAACTAATGAGGTTGGGGTCGATCCCACGAGGAAAATAGTTCAGACTTAACTTTATTCTATTATTACTACTATTTAGTCAACTATTTTCCGAAAAAACAAATGAAAAAAAGGGGGGTTTCTGAAATTAATAAAAATGATTAACTAAATTAAAATAAACAACTAACAGATTCAAATCTTGGATTTTAATCAAATAGTAAAAGTAACTAGGGCGTAAGTGTTCCCCACAGGTTCCTAACTCGGTAATTCTAGCTATAACAATTCTTTCCTAGTATCTTGCATGTAAAGCGATAAGTTATGTATCTCTAAATCCTTGGTCCGGCATCTAGAAAATTTCACTCCGCACCTTGGTTCGGCTACATGTGTTGCTATACTAACCCTTATCTTTACCTCATATTAGGCATCATAATCGATATTTGACTAAGTTATTACTTCGTACCAACCGATACTAGCCTATTAGATAGTATACACTAAATCCATGTTGATAATTCTTTTCCTATTATCTACCTCCTTGGTCCGGCAAGTAGCATTAAGGCGAGTTCTAACGTTGGCCATCCGTTAAAAAGACTTCTACACGAAAGAATTATCAATACATGCAAGACACTATTCTAAAATTGCTATTTTAGTTAGATTTTACCTTATTATTTACCCATGGTTCCCACAACCCTAGTTATGGAATTTAGTTACCCATGGTCATAATCACACAATTCATATTTGTAATGTAAGAATTCATGCACCTACTTTAATGAGAACGAATAAATTCCAGAAATTCACTTGATTAATCCACAAAAACACCAACAATCGATTCCGTAAAAAGTATATCAATTACCAAAATCAATAGTTCAACACTAAAACAAGAGTACTAAAAAATATCCAAGAGTCTAACTCCAAAAATAAAGTTTTTCGGACTATTTATAATAAAATAAAACCTAATAAAAGAAGGAATCTAATTAAGGAAAATCTTTCCAAAATGCATCTGAGACGACGGCCCATGTGACGGACCGTCATGGCCCGACGGACCGTCGTGGCCTCCGTCGCTCCATACTTGGGCTCTAATCTCTGCTGCTTCCTTCATCAACTCTGTTACCCTCGACGAACAGGTATGATGGACCATTTCAAGCATGACGGGCCGTCGAGGGGCTCCATTCCACAAAACCTAGAAAACTCTTGGAATTGGGTACTGGGACTACTCTCTGACAACCACAATGAACAAGCAGGACGGACCATCGTGACTATGACGGTCCGTCATGAACTTCCGTAGTCCCACACTTAGTCAGACTTCCCCATCTTCCTTCAGCAGCTACTCTTCTCACTATGGTGCCACCTATGGACCGTCACAGTCACGACGGACCGTCGTGGGCTCCGTAGGTGGTCACTTCTTCAATTCCTGCTCACAACCTCCGCGTTCTCCTTTGGACAGGTTTTCTGCAAATAAAGAGAAACCTATATCAAAAATCAATACAAAAAGGCTTTGGACACCCACTAAACTTAAGGAAAAAGCATTAAAAGTACCGTGAAACCACGGTACATCAACACCCTCAACTTAAATTCGTTGTTTGTCCTCAAACGATGCACTATGACTCACTACAAAATCTTTGTACAAGAGTATCCATATTTTATCTTTCGCAATCACTTGGCTATCAATCCCGATCATTCTCATTATGTTCATGCATGTTATCACTATTAGGCTTGAATTATGTGGATCAGACCATGACACCGACTCACTATGCACTGACACCTATCCTCTTCAATTTCTCACCAAGGTGCTAATTTTTTCGGTGTTGCAACTAGTGTCCTCACTTCAAAATAACATCCTCATTTTTCACGCAATGATTTCAGTTTGAGTATAAGGATTACTTTTCAACACTCGCTCTCAGAACAACTTCACAACTCATTTATACATATTTCCATAAGCTTGCCCTTATTGTCACTGCTTTAAGTTCGCCATAACAACTCTTAGGATCACGATAGGACTTTCTTAGCTTGTAACATAGGATCAGGGTCAGGTAGGGTATATTTAGGTATACTTTAGTGAATTGTTTCCCTCCTTGACATATCGGCTAAGCGTACCACTTTTTTATCATTTTATTTCGCCCTATTTCTCAATTTTCTTTCACCTTGTTGTTTTCCCTTTCTTGTCCTTATGCGTAAGTGACTTTTCTCTTTTCTTGTGTTTTATTTTATATAATTTTTTTTAGTTACTTTTGTTTTGTTCTTTCTTCCTCTTTATTCCTTCAACCCCACTTTCCGGAGTATTCCTTATAACAGCCACCCTCAACTCATGATTTTGCCATGAGTCAAGGTTCACAATACCCATGGTTGGGTAAGGGCCATGACAAGGTTGCTTTCTGCATTAGCCACCCTCAACTTATGCTTTTGGCATAAACTGAGGTGCACATGTCCAAGGAGGGACCAGGGCCAACACATTGTTCCCATATAAGATCAGTTGAGGTGAAAAACAAAGATCTATTTTAGGCTCAAATCATTTGGATCAATAAGGGATTAACTTCATTTGGTTTTCTGTTATTTTTAGGCTTAAGATTGACTATTTCGAACAAGGGCCTATGATCCTTTCCTAATTGTTTATTTTGGCTTACTTTTAGCAAGACTAACCAGGCAAGTTTTAGCTCAGTATCAATGGTGGATCATTTGAATTTTCCTCACACTCACTTGACATCTCGTTACACTACCAGATTATCAGACACCTAGTTCGAGTCTTAGATTCAGGGTCATGCAGTAGTGTATCTCTATGTCATGTTTAGAGCCACACATTTATCAATTACTATGCCTAGTCATGCATCATTTTCATTACATCGGGATATCATATCTGTTTTAGCCATCATGCTTCAGAGTTATACTATGTACACAAGATATAACATGCCGGTTCACCAATAAAAGTAGACATTCTCTTGGGGAAAAAGAACACAGGCAAGAAAACCCCAAGAGAGGATCGTGAATTTGGGCTACTCAGACTTCACCATAGCACTCACTTTCCATTTACCCCACCCCCAACAAAAAGATATGCAATTGTACCCAATGCATAAAAGAACCTAAAATAATCGAGTGGTAGGTGAAGCAAACCTGAGGCGCAAAGCGCTGGCGATCAGCAAGCTGGTGAGTCCAGTTCCCTGGAACCCACTCCCTCTGTAGTCTGGACACCCTCAGTCGTGTCCTCCATAGCAACAGCACCATCAGTAGTGCCTCTCTCTGTCTCCACAACTCTAGAGCTAGACGCCCCAGCAGCCAACTCTATAGCCCTCAACGTACGGGCCTCCTCATCAGCAATCGAGGCTCTCCTCGCAGCCTCCATCACACGGTGCTCCTTCTTCCTCGCCCTAGCCTCATCATCCTCTCGACCCCTGCGCCTCTTGGCATGCTCTCGTGGGGGAGGTGGTGGAATATCAAAAGTGACAAATAAAGCAACCATCACTGTGTCCTCAGCAGGCTCTACAGAAGGGGTCTCAGACTCAGGCACCCTAGCCTCTAGGATCGTGTCTAGATCCTCTCTCAAACTCTCAACCGCAGCCTGAAGGGTCAATACGTCTACCGGAGGGGCTGGCCGGGCTAGCACCCGCAACTCAAAAGTGTCCAAGCGCTGATGAACCTCCGTGATCTTCCTCTCCATGTGCTGGGCCATCTTCCGCTCCATGCGCTCCTCCGCCTCAGCAATAGACCTCTGCATCCAAGGCTGGATGTGATGCAGAAGTGTGGTCATCTGACCTCGAGTTTCTGGACCCTAGGAAGTGGGACCAGAGTGGCGGAAGGAGCTGAGCGAGAGAGCTCGGGGCAGTGCTACTACCCGGGATAGACTCGACCGGGGTAGTGTCAATAGGTGCAGAAGTAGCCTGGGTAGCCGCTTGGGCATGCTCTACAGTATCTGCCAGGTTCTCACCAAGCGGAGGCACCTCAGGGCGGGGCCCTCTATGCGGAGCCAACTCATTGGCCTCATCCCTGATGAGGCCGATATCCACATTGCCCTGCGGGGTCTTGAGCTGATCTATGTGACAAATGGGCACACCTGCGGACCTGCATAAAGAAAACACCATGCACAGAAATGGGTAAGTAGTGGTGACCTTGAAGGCCCTCTCTTGCATGACCGCCTGTAGAAGCCAAGCGAAGTCAACCTCAAACCCCGCTATCATCGCTGCCATCAGAACTGCGCGATCCCATGTAACTATATTATCAGCAGCAGTGGGGGAAAGGCAGTGGCGGACTATCAACCATAAAAACTTGGCCGTGAAGGTCAAGTTAGCCTTCTTGATGGCTCCCTTCGGCTCCATAACCCAGTCAACAGCCTCTCCATCAATAGATAAATGCTTGGCCATCCACCTCTTGGTGGTCTCTCTCAGTGCTGGCTCACGCAAGAACCGTCCATCTTTAACAAGTTGCCACCGCTAGTCGAACTCGGCGGTGAGAGGGGTCCTCGTGGCATCAGCATCCTCACCGTATAGATACCGGCGGATGGCTGGCAATGAGATGTCTACCCGCTTGCCGCGGACTCTGATGTGATCAAGTGGGGCCTATTTGGCAGGGGAAACCCTCCTATCAATCTGGGATCGGAGAGTCGCCACATACGAGGCGTAGAACTCTCGGACAAACTCCTAACTGTATCGGCCCAAAGTACGAGCCGTCCAATCTAGCCGGTGTCTGGTGAAGACTGTATGGATATCCGGCATGGTGGGGAGACTCCCGATAAGGACCCTCCTCTCCAATCCGGGTCATGAAGCCGTTATCATTCAGCAGCTTGGCGTCGGAGTACACCTGATACTACCCCTCAACACACCACCAGTTGGGCTGGTCGGTAACCGGGGTGGGGACTCCAGTCGGTGAAGCTAGAGTGGAATCAGCACTGTTGGCCACATCAGACGAGGTAGACTGTGAAGCTGTGGCGGGCGCAGAGGCTTCCGCAGACCCGGAAACCTCCTCCGACCAAGATACTCCTAAGGAGCCTGACGCTCCTTCGTCCTGTGCAGCTGACCAAGAAGGTGTGCCGGTCAGTGTGCGCTCCTCGTCAAACTGGGAGGTAGTGACTATGTCGGACGCCACCTTCTTGGGCGTGGCTCTGGTGGCGCGTGCAAGCCGTGCAGGAGTGACAGTGCCTGGGGGCACGTACTCAGGGTCACGCTCATCATCAGAGCCAATGACCAGTCGGGCAGATGGGGCGACGGACTTTGAACATCCTCGTGCGTAAACTCGATCTTGGTTTGGTGCCATAACTATTAGTACCTGAGAATTTTGAGAAGATGAAGAACCGGGTGAGGAACACAACTATGAGGATCAGCAGAAGAACAGTAGACTCCGACCAGCAGAATACTTTGAAAAAACAGGGAGAATGGGAGAAGGAAGATTAGGGTAATTCGGGAAGGGATGGTGACTCACTAGTTTGGGAAGATAATGAGCGTGGGAGGGAGTTGAAAAGAGAGGAAATGGGAGAAATGATGGAAAGAAACGGTTGAAATGAAGGGGTGGGAAGTTTAAAAGGTTTAAAACTTTTAATATTCGCCGGTTGGGTCGGGACGGGTTGCTGGGCTGTTGATACAACGAGTCCCCGTTGACGGTCCATCACGGGTGTGACGATCCGTCGTGGGTACCGTCATGGGTGACCTAATTTACAAGACATAGAAAAACTTACCTGGCATGACGGATTCTTGCGACGGTCCGTCGCAGGCGTAACGGTCCGTCGATGGATCCGTCAATGAGTGTTTCAGACCAATTTTCTGACGATTTTTCTGGTGATGTTCTACCTGCAAAGTTAACACCCATTAAGCTATTCTCTATGTGTTTGACTGGACACTTAGTGGACATGGACCCTAAACTACGCTCTAGCCAACACTCCTAACAAAACAAAAAACAAGGAAAATGCGACTATTACTAGAAAGTCATAAAAAAACTATAGTTGGCTTAGAGGATACACATTGGGTTGCCTCCCAACCAGCGCTTGATTTAACGTCGCAGCACGACGGAGGACACTCGATTACTCAGACTTCATCAAGATGGTATGCCTCGATCACTTCATTCGCCGATTCAGCATGCCCCAAATAGATTTTGATTCATTGTCCGTTCACCTTAAACCGCACACCCTCCTTGTTTTCCAACTCAACTGATCTGTGAGAGAATAGTTGGGTGATCAAGTAAGGGACAGTCCATTTGGACTTGAGCTTGCCTGGAAACAAGAGCAACCTAGAATTGAATAAAAGCACCAAATCCCCAACCATAAAATCGCGTTTCTCAATCTTTTGGTCATGGTATTTCTTCATCTTTTCTTTGTAGAGGGCTGAACTTTCATAAGCTTTTAGGCGAAATTCATCGAGTTCATTCAACCCATTTAACCTCTGTTCTGCAGCTTTATTCCAATCCATTTTCAACTTCTTCATAGCCCACATGGCTTTATGCTCTGATTCAACCGGTAGGTGACAAGCTTTCCCATATACAAGTTGGTATGGGGACATACCTATGGGAGTCTTATATGCTGTCTGGTAGGCCCAAAGAGCATCATCAAGCCTCTTTGACCAATCCGTTCTACTAGCGTTTACTATTTTTGACAAAATCTGCTTGATCTCCCGATTTGACACCTCAACTTGCCCACTAGTTTGAGGATGGTAAGGAGTGGCCACATTATGGCGAACCCCATATTTTCCAATAATCCCTTAAACAACTTGTTGCAAAAGTGGGATCCCCCATCACTAATAATTGCCCTTGGGGTACCAAATCGAGAAAATATATTCTTTTTCAAGAACGCGGTGACACTCTTCCCTTCATTATTTGCGAGGGCGACAACTTCCACCCATTTAGACACATAATCAACTGCTACCAGAATGTACTTCATCCCATGAGAACTCACAAAAGGACCCATAAAGTCAATACCCCAAACATCAAATAACTCAATCACAAGAATGGGATTTAAAGGGAGCTCTTGCTTTCTTGAAATGCCGCCATCTCGTTGGCATCTATCACATGCTTTGGCGAACTCATGAGCATCTTGATGAATATTTGGCCAATAGTAGCCACATTGTAAGATCTTATGAGCGGTTCGGATACCACTATGATGTCCACCAACGGGTGAAGAATGACATGCCTCCAAGACACTGAACATCTCAACTTCTGGCACACAACGCCGAATAAGCCCATCGACACAACTCCTATATATGTATGGTTCATCCCAAAAGAACTTTTTCACATCGTACATGAATTTTTTCCTTTGATGAAAGGACAAGTCCGGTGGAACAATATCGCTAGCCAGATAATTCGCAAAATCTGCGAACCATGGAATCAAGTCTTGAGAGGCAGCCAATACATGCTCATCAAGGAAGGTATCCTCAATCTCAGTCTTATCCCCCAACTCTCTCATTGCTTCATCTTCTAAATGGGACAAGTGATCAGCAACTTGATTCTCGGTCCCTTTTCTATCTCTCACCTCAAAGTCAAATTCTTGCAGTAGTAATACCCAACGAATCAACCTCGGTTTCGCATCCTTCTTTGCCATCAAATATCTCAAAGCAGAATGGTCAGTATGCACTATAACTCTAGTACCTAGCAAATAGGAGCGAAATTTTTCAAAAGCAAAGACTACTGTAAGGAGCTCTTGCTCAGTCACTGTGTAGTTCTTCTGGGCTTCATTGAGGGCTTTACTAGCACAGTAAATTGGATGAAGGATTTTGTCCCTTCTTTGTCCCAATACCACACCAAGAGCAACCCCACTAGCATCGCACATCACCTCAAATGGACTGCTCCAATCCGGAGAAATAATGATAGGTGCAGACACCAACTTTTCTTTTAACTCGCCGAAAGCTTTAAGACAGGATTCATCAAAATAAAACTTACACTCTTTCTCCAGCAGTTTGCACAACGGATGCGCAATTTTTGAAAAATCTTTGATGAACCTCCGGTAAAAACCTGCATGCCCAAGAAAGCTTCTCACACCTTTTACAGACATAGGTGGGGAAAGTCTCTCTATTACCTCGACTTTAGCTCGATCAACCTCTATACCCTTCTCTGAAATGCGATGACCCAAAACAATACCTTCTTTCACCATGAAGTGGCATTTTTCCCAATTTAGTACTAAATTGCAGTCTTCACACCTCTTAAGAACCTCAGATAAATGACTCAAACACCTCTCGAATGCGTCACCAACCACAGAAAAATCATCTATGAACACCTCAATAGTATCCTCCACCATATTGGAGAATATCGACATCATACCTCTCTGAAAAGTGGCGGGTGCATTGCACAACCCGAACGACATTCTCTTGAACGCAAAGGTCCCATATGGACAAGTAAAGGTGGTTTTCTCTTGATCTTCTGGTGCAATAGAAATCTAATTATACCCCAAATAACCGTCAAGAAAACAGTACCACCCTTTTCCGTCAAGTCTATCCAATATGTGATCCATGAAGGGCATAGGAAAATGGTGTTTTTCGGTCCATGCATTTAATTTCTGGTAATCCATACACACCCTCCATCCAGTTACCGGTCTCAGTGGAACAATTTTATTTTTCTCATTGGGGACCACAGTCATTCCCCCTTTATTAGGTACACACTGAACAGGGCATACCCAACTACTATAGGCGATCGGATATATTACTCCGGCATCCAACCACTTAATGATTTCCTTCTTCACGACCTCTTGCATTTGTGGATTTAAGCGTCTCTGGTACTCAATACTTGGCTTATGATCGGGCATGAGTTGGATTTTATGAGAACAAATACCAGGAGGGATCCCAATAATGTCCGCCACAGTCCACCCAATCGCTCTTTTGAACCTTTTTAACACTTTCACCAAACTCTCAACTTATTGTACATTCAGGTCTGATGCAATGATTACTGGCAAAGTGTGACCATTTCCTAAGAATTCATACCTCAGATGAGGCGGTAGAGCTTTTAGTTCTAACTTTGGAGCATCCTCTATAGATGGTTTCGCGGGTGGAGACTCGCGATTCTTTATATCTAACTCATATTTCTTTGGTTTAAACCGAACTCACCTCGATCAAGAGCCGCAACTAATGACCCATACTCTTCAATGCAATCGCTATCAAAATTTATTATCACTGCCGCTAGTGCTTCTATACCTAGACGTTCTTCTATTTGTAATTCAGATGACTTTTCAACTTTGTAGGATATGGCAGATACCGATTGGAGCTCACCACTCTGCCTCATGGACCTACAAATGTTAAAGGTCACTTCTTTATTGTTCAACCTAAATTTCATCTGCCCTTTTTTCCATATAAACTAAGGCTCTACCTGTAGCAAGGAATGGCCTCCCTAGGCACCTCAAAATCGACTTCACAATTAAGAATAACAAAATCGGCCGGAAATATGAACGACTTCACTTTTACTAGCACATCGTGGAGTATCCCAATACGCCTTTTTACTGTTCGATCGGCCATCAGTAGCCACATCGCAGTGGGCTTTGGGTCACCCAAACCCAACTTTTTGTAAATCGAGAGGGGTTTGAGATTTATGCTTGCCCCAAGATCACATAATGCTTTCGCAAAATGTAATAACCCGATTGTACAAGGAATATTAAAAGCACCCGGATCTTCTTTCTTTTGCACTAGAGATCTTGTAGCAATAGCACTACAATGTTGCATTCTATTATCATCCTCAAAAGTGACCGATCTTTTCTTCGTAACCAGATCTTTCATAAACTTGGCGTAACCGGGCATTTGTTCCAGAGCTTCTACAAAAGGGACATTGATTGAAAGCTGTTTCAACATCGTCATAAAACGCCGCTATTTACCATCCTCGGTCTTTTTCACTAGTCTTTGATGGAAGGGGGGGGTCTAGGCATGGGAGTCACCTTTTTGGGCACTTTAACATCTTTTCCCGTTTTGTCTTCTAACTCACCACTAACCTCCACCACCTTATCATTATCTCTTATCGCCTTTTCCACATCAGACAGCATAGGTGGGTCAATGGTTTGCTTACCACCCCGAGTAGTGATTGCCATACAGTGTCCATCATTTTTCGAATTTTGGACAGTGTTGCTAGGGAGAGTGCCCGGTTGCCGTGTGTTCACAGTCGCAGATAATTAGGCCATTTGCAACTCAAGCTGCTTAATCGATATTGCATGTGTATCAACTTTCTGCCTAATACCTGCTAAATCACTTCTTAACTCTTTAGTGTGCTCATCACTAGCATCGAACCTCCTCATCATTTTGTGCAACATATCCTCAACTCGCGTCATACTACCTCCATCATCCGTAGGAGCAACTTCACGATTTTGAGGAGGAACATAGGGGCCACTCCTATCATTTCTGTTACTATAGTTACCCCTGTTGAAGTTGTTGTCGCGGTTGTAATTTCCATCTCAGACATAATGACCCTCGCGGTTATAATTCTCCTGATTGGAGCCTTGGGCATTCGGTCGGAAAGCCCCCGTCTGTTCATTCACCGCATAGGATTCCTCATAATAATATTCATCATTTTGTGGTAGTGGTTTAGACAAGTAGTTCACTGCATTTATCTTTTCTGCACCCCCAGTGACATGTTTTAATACCAACCCAAGCTCAGTTCTCATCTGAGCCATCTCTTCACGAATGGGTTGTGTGCGGATTGCACTGCGAAAGTGTTTCTTCCAGTATCTGACTTCCTAGTACTCCAAGCTTTATTATTCCGGGAGATTTTCTCTAACTTTTCAGCAATCTCGGCATAAGGACACTCCCCATAAGAACCAACCCGCTATAGTATCCAATACCGTTTTATTATTATTATCTTGTCCCCGATAGAAGTATTCTTTCAGTGACTCATCATCAATGCGGTGATTGGGGACACTTCTCAAAAATAAAGTGAACCTATCCCAATAACTGCTAACCGACTCTCCTGGTAGTGCCACAAAGTTGTTCACTCTATCTTTGTGATTTAGTTTCTTAGAGACCAGGTAGTAACGTGCTAAGAAAGCATCCCTTAGTTGATTCCAAGTGAAAACTGAGTTATAAGGGAGCTCAGTAAACCAAATAGCAGCCTCTCCCGTCAGTGAGAGAGGAAATACTCTTAGCACTATTACATCCATATTCAAATAGGGCCTCCCTACACAACTTTTGCACTCTGCCCTTACCTTAGCAATGTGGGCATGTGGGTCCTCAGAAGGTAGCCCTGAAAACAAACCTCTAGCAGTGAGCATTTGCATCAGACTACTAGTTACCACAAAGGTGTGGCCGTGTGGTAGAGGGGGAAAGACAAGTGGCCCATCAGAGTCTGCGATGTTATCATAACCTCTGTAGTACTCTTGAGGACGTGGAGCGGGATTTTGTCCCCTTTGTTCATCTTCACCATAATTTTTGGGTAATAACCGACCATGAGCATCAACTGGAGCTGGAATGTTCAGGTTGGGATCATCATCATTAATACCAAAGTTTTGATTCATATTGCATAGTGTACGCTCTAATTCGTGGTCGTATGGAAACAAGGGTTCTCTTCTACTCCGCGTAACTGGCATACACGGAAGTTAGATCTGCAAGAGACAAAAACAACAGAAAAAGTAAAATTAGGAAAATATTGACTAAACTTTAGTAATAAGTTTTAAGTTAATCTAAAAGCCACTTTCCCCGGCAGCGGCGCCAAAATTTGATACGCTCAAACTTACTTCTCAAATAAGAAGTAAAGCGGTCGTATCAAGTAGAGGACCCAACTAATGAGGTTGGGGTCGATCCCACGAGGAAAATAGTTCAGACTTAACTTTATTCTATTATTACTACTATTTAGTAAACAATTTTCCGAAAAAACAAATGACAAAAAGGGGGGTTTCTTAAATTAATAAAAATAATTAACTAAATTAAAATAAACAACTAACTGATTCAAATCTTGGAGTTTAATCAAATAATAAAATTAATTAGGGCTTAAGTGTTCCCCACAGGTTCCTAACTCGGTAATTCTAGATATAACAATTCTTTCCTAGTATCTTGCATGTAAAGCGATAAGTTATGTATCTCTAAATCCTTGGTCTGGCATCTAGAAAATTTCACTCCGCACCTTGGTCCGGCTACGTGTGTTGCTGTACTAACCCTTATCTTTACCTCATATTAGGCATCATAATTGATATTTGACTAAGTTATTACTTCGTACCAACCGATACTAGCCTATTAGATAGTATACACTAAATCTATGTTGATAATTCTTTTCCTATTATCTACCTCCTTGGTCGGGCAAGTAGCATTAAGGCGAGTTCTAACGTTGGCCATCCGTTAAAAAGACTTATACACGAAAGAATTATCAATACATGCAAGACACTATTCTAGAATTGCTATTTTAGTTAGATTTTACCTAGTTATTTACCCATGGTTCCCACAACCCTAGTTATGGAGTTTAGTTACCCATGGTCATAATCACACAATTCATATTTGTAATGTAAGAATTCATGCACTTACTTTAATGAGAACGAATAAATCCAGAAATTCACTTGATTAATCCACAAAAACACCAATAATCGATTCCGTAAAAAGTATATCAATTACCAAAATCAATAGTTCAACACTAAAATAAGAGTACTAAAAAATATCCAAGAGTCTAACTCCAAAAACGAGGTTTTTTGGACTATTTATAATAAAATAAAACCTAATAAAAGAAGAAATCTAATTAAGGAAAATCTGTCCAAAACGCGTCTGAGACGACGGCCCATGTGACGGACCGTCATGGCCCGACGGACCGTCGTGGCCTCCGTCGCTCCATACTTGGGCTCTAATCTCTGCTGCTTCCTTCATCAACTCTGTTACCCTCGACGAATAGGTATGACGGACCATTTCAAGCACGACGGTCCGTCGAGGGGCTCCGTTCCACAACACTTAGAAACTTCTTGGAATTGGGTACTTGGACTACTCTCTGACAACCACAATGAACAAGCAGGATGGACCATCGTGACTATGACGGTTCGTCATGAACTTCCGTAGTCCAACACTTAGTCAGACTTCCCCATCTTCCTTCAGCAGCTACTCTTCTCACTACGGTGCCAACTACGGACCGTCATTGTCACGATGGACCGTCGTGGGCTCCGAAGGTAATCACTTCTGCAATTCCTGCTCACAACCTCCGCGTTCTCGTTTGGACAGATTTCCTGCAAATAAAGAAAAACCTCTATCAGAAATCAATACAAAAAGGCTTTGGACACCCACTAAACTTAAGGAAAAAGCATTAAAAGTACCGTGAAACCACGGTACATCAATTGCACAGCAAACCTGATGAAAGTCTTAAACTACATCGTAGGTATAGCTGGTGTTCACACTAGACTATGAACGAAATAAAATAAAGTACGTATGAATGAATAAAGCAGACTCTGTGTTTGCTAATGCAGACTCCCTAGTTGAGGTCCCATATGTTGAGCCCTCATTTTGGAAAGTCTTAATGTCAAGTCCATGATTCCACGGTCTCATGGCATATGAATGAATGTTATAAAAGATGTTATGTGCTATATGCTATGTGATATGTGTTATGTGCAAGATGTTATGTGTTGTGTGCAATATGATAAGTATGATGATGCATGTTACTCTCATAGCATGACTTTCCTAATCCAAATTTGGAAAGTTCACTAACTTTTCTAATCCCAATTTGGCAAGTCCACTGACTTGACATTCCATAATCATGTTGTTAGGAAAGATCTATTCTTCCTCATGCATGTCCTTGGTGTGTGCTTGCATATACCCATACTTAGTACAAGTGTGTACTAATCCTACACAACTCTATATTTTTAGGTGCAGGCACAGGTGGACGCTAGAGCTTATAGGTTGACGTTGCAGCTATCTGGACGTGGAGCTTTCATCCGGACTTGGTAGGCCCTCATGCTTTCAAGGATGTCTACCATTACTATCTAGCTTAGATGTAGGCTTTAGCTAGTGAAGCATGTTCCACTAGTGTTTCTTTCCATTTTTATTTCAGACATTGTATTGGTGCCATTTTGGCAATTATACATTTATTACAGTATTGCAGTGTTTCTTTCATTTGATTATCTCTATATTAGATGGTTGATTTGTGAACGCCCATGATGTTAAGTTTAAAATATTTAGCATGAAATAAGAAAACAAAAAGTTCAAATTTTCCGCTAAAATTAACCTAGATAAAGTAAGAATGATGTATGTAGGCTTGTCTGCGACCATTGAGAGGTCAACGACGCCGGTCTTATCTGGGGTCTAGATTCCGGTCTTGACAAAGTTGGTATCAGAGCACTAGGTTAAATTCTGAGAATAATGAGTTCATATAAACCACATCGAGCAGTTTCTAAGTCATGGTAGTGAAGTGCACCACTATCCTGAATTAGAGACTTCATGATGCGTAGGAAAAATTTCCTTTCTTCTGATCTTATCGTGCTTTTCCTAATGTCTAATTTCCTTGTGTTATGAGAGTGTCTAACATCAATCTTTGTTGTTTTCAGAGAATGAATACTAGGAGAACCATTGTTCAGAGGAGAGGAGGAGGAGCTGCTGGGGACAATCAGGTTCCACCCCAGGCTCCAGCTGAAGGAGTGGCTATGCCGGTTAACCCATCTGGGTTGACTGATACCTGGCTCAGATGGCACAGGCCATCACTATATAGGCCCAGGCTAGGACTGCCCAGGTCAACCGACATGATGTTCAGAGGGAGAACCCACCTGTTTGTAGCATGGCTGACAGATTGAGAGACTTCACGAGGATGAATCCTCCTATTTTTACAGGGTCCAAGACTTCAGAGGACCACCAGGAGTTTGTGGATGAGGTGCTTAAGATTTTGATGGCTATGGGGGCCACAGATATTAAGAAGGCTGAGCTGGCTTCCTATCAGCTCAAGGATGTTGCACAGACTTGGTGCAAGATGTGGCAGGATAGCCGAGCTTTGGGCGGAGTTCCGGTCACTTGGGAGCTATTTAAGACAGCCTTCCTAGAGAGATTCTTTCCCAGGGAGATGAGGGAGGCAAAGGTTGAGGAGTTTATCAACCTTAAGCAGGGATGTATGACAGTCAGGGAGTATTCCCTGAAGTTTGTTAAACTATCCAGGTATGCTATTTTCCTTAGTATCTAACAGCAAGGATGAGATGAGTACTGAAGTTTGTTAAATTATCCAGGTATGCTACTTCCCTTGTATCTAACAGCAGGGATGAGATGAGCAGGTTCCTCACAGGAATCAATGGAGATTTGGATGAGGAGTGTCGGTCTGCGATGCTCCATGATAATATGGACCTCTCCAGGTTGATGGTGCATGTCCAGCAGGTAGAGGACAGCCGCAAAAAGAGGGTCATTCGTGATGCTAGGAGGCCTAAGCCTCAAGATCAGGCAGGTCCCAGCCATGGAGGCCACAGAAACAATTATGGCATCCGTGAGCAGCCCAGGTTCAAGAAGGGGCAACAGAGTTCTGGGAACTCTAATTCTCAGAGGAGTACAACACCTAGAGGAGGCAGACCTGAGTCCAAGAAGGGCAATGGAGGTGAGATGCAGCGTCCCAAAAAGAACTGTGCTAAGTGTGGCCGTGCTCACAGTGGAGAGTGCAGAAAGGGCACTAATGACTGCTTCGGTTGCGGTAAGAGTGGGCACATGATTAGAGACTGCCCACATAACAAAGGTCAGGCTAGAGGTAATGCTCAGCCTAGGCCTAATCCACAGGGTGCAGCAGCAGCCGAGCCTCCTAAGAGGAACAGATTCTATGCCCTGAAGGGCAGGGAGGAGCTGGAGAAGTCCGCTGATGTGGTCACAGGTATGCTGCAAGTATTCTCAACTTCTGTTTATGCTTTACTTGATCCAGGCACTACGCTTTCCTTTGTAACTCCTTTGCTTGCTCTCACTTTTGAGATATTGCCTGAAGTTCTGCATGATCCTATAGTGGTTAGTACACCTTTAGGAGAAAATGTTAGAACTGATAGAGTATACAAGGATTGCCCAATAGTTGTAAGTGGTACGACTATGTGTGGAGACTTGGTTGAGTTACCCATGCATGATTTTGATGTTATTCTTGGCATGGATTGGCTTCACAGTTGTTAAGCTTGTTTGGAGTGTCGTAGTAGAGTGGTGAGATTTTGTTTCCATGATGAAGAGGAGCTAGTTTGGGAGGGGTACAACTCGAGTCGTCCAAATCCATTGATTTCGAACCTTAAGGCCAATAAATTGATGTGCAAGGGGTTATTGTGTCATCTTGTGAGTGTTAATGATTTAGATCATGACATTCCTTCCATATACTCAGTGCCTGTAGTGAATGAGTTACTAGATGTATTTCCTCATGATTTTCCTGGAGTACCTCCCCCTCGAGAGATTGACTTTGGTATCGACTTAGAACCCGATACTAAACCAATTTCAATTCCTCCCTACAGGATGGCTCCAGCTGAACTCAAGAAGTTGAAGCTGCAGTTAAAAGATCTCACTGATAAAGGTTTCATTCAGCCGAGCATATCCCCTTGGGGCGCTCCAGTGTTGTTTGTGAAAAAGAAGGATGGAACCCTTAGAATGTGTATCGATTATCGGCAACTCAAAAAAGTCACTATAAAGAATAAGTATCCACTTCCCAGAATAGATGATTTGTTCGATCAGCTCCAAGGGTCTAGTTTATTCTCTAAGATTGATCTTCGTTCAGGGTATCATCATCTTAGGGTTAGGGATGGAGATATCCCAAAGACAGCCTTTCGTACCCGTTATGGTCATTATGAGTTCTTAGTCATGTCATTTGGTCTCACTAATGCACCAGCTGCATTTATGGACCTCATGAATCGAGTTTTCCGTGAATACCTTGATTCTTTCGTCATAGTATTCATTGATGACATCCTCATCTACTCTAGGACCAGGGAAGAGCATGAACAACATTTGAGACTAACCTTGCAGGTACTTAGACAACATTAGCTGTATGCCAAATTTAGCAAGTGTGAATTCTGGCTTAGATCAGTGACCTTCCTGGGTCATGTTGTGTCCGATCAGGGCATGGAGGTGGATCCCAGGAAGACTGAGTCTGTGAAGAACTGGCCAAAGCCTCTTACTCCCACTGACATCCATAGCTTTCTTGGATTGGCTTGTTACTACCGCAGGTTCGTGGAGGTCTTTTCTTCCATTGCTGCCCCACTGACAGCTTTGACTAAGAAGAAAGCCAAGTTTGAATGGACGGAGACTTGTGAGAATAGTTTCCAGGAGCTCAAGGACAGACTCACTTCAGCCCCGGTGCTTACTTTGCCTAAGTGTGGTGAGAATTACACTGTTTATTGTGATGCATCTAGTGTTGGTTTGGGTTGTGTTCTTATGCAGGTTGGTAAGGTGATAGCTTATGCGTCCAGACAGCTCAGGGTTCATGAGAAGAATTATCCCACTCGCGACATGGAGTTGGCAGCTGTGGTGTTTGCACAGAAGCTGTGGAGGCATTACTTGTATGGAGTGCATGTTGATGTGTTCACAGACCAAAAGAGTCTCCAGTATGTATTCACGCAGAGGGAGTTGAATCTACGTCAACGAAGATGGTTGGAGATATTGAAAGACTATGATATGAATGTCCACTACCTTTCAGGTAAGGCTAATGTTGTAGCTGATGCTTTGAGCAGGATGAGCATGGGAAGTACAACCCACGTTGAGGATGAGAAGAAGGAGTTGGTGAAAGATGTACATAGGCTGGCCAGACTGGGTGTGCGATTGGTTGACTCTACTAGTGGGGGTGTTTCAGTTCATCCTAGTTCTGAATCATCCTTGGTAGTTGAAGTTAAGCAGGGTCAGCATCTCAGTCCTGTGTTGATGGAGCTGAAGGACTCAGTGTTGATAAAGATGAATGAGTCTTTCGCTTTGGGAGGTGATGGCATACTTAAGTATCAGGACAGGCTGTGTGTACCAGATGTGGATGATTTGCGGACCAGGATTGTTGCAGAGGCCCATGGTACCAGATATTCCATACATCCAAGTTCCACCAAGATGTATCATGATCTTAAGCAGATATATTGGTAGGATGGCATGAAGAAAGACATTGCAGAATATGTGGCCAAGTGTCCTAATTGTCAGCAGGTTAAGGCAGAACATCTTAAGCCTGTCGGTCTTACTCAGATTATTGAGGTTCCGACCCGGAACTGGGAGGCCATTAATATGGACTTCGTGGTTGGTCTTCCGAGGACTAGGAGACAGCATGACTCCATATGGGTTATTGTGGACAGGATGACTAAGTCTGCCCACTTTATCCCTATGAAGTCTACTTACAGAGTCGAGGATTATGCGAGACTCTACATTGATGAGATTGTGAGATGGCATGGGATTCCTTTGTCTATCATTTCAGATAGAGGAGCTCAGTTTACTTCACATTTTTGGAGATCTTTCCAGAAGAGCTTGGGCACGCAGGTCAAGCTTAGTACTGCCTTTCATCCTCATACTGATGGGCAGGCAGAGCACACCATTCAGACATTGGAGGACATGTTAAGAGCGTGTGTGATTGACTTCAGAGGTAGCTGGGATGACCATCTTCCTTTGATAGAGTTCTCGTATAATAATAGCTATCACTCCAGCATTGGGATGGCACCGTTTGAGGCACTGTATGGTAGGAGGTGTAGATCTCCAGTTGGGTGGTTCGAGGTTGGAGAGTCATCCATTTTGGGTCCAGATATCATTCATGAAACCTTAGAGAAGGTTAGAGTTATTAGGGACATGTTGGCTACTGCTTACAGTCAGCAGAAGTCATATGCAGATAACAGAAAACGGCCCTTAGAGTTTGATGTTGGTGACCAGGTCTATCTGAAGATATCACCTATGAAGGGGGTGATGAGGTTTGAAGTTGAGTCCAAGGTATGTTGGGCCATACGAGATCCTACAGCGTGTGGGTAAGGTGGCCTATGAGTTGGCATTGCCTGCGGAGCTAGCTTCTGTCCATCCAGTCTTTCATGTATCCATGTTAAAGAAGTGCCTAGGTGATCCAGCATCGATTTCACCTGTGGAAGGTTCGGGGGTCGATGAAGACTTGTCCTATGAGGAGGTACCTGTTGAGATCTTAGACAGACAGATCAAGCGGCTGAGGAACAAGGAGATTGCCACAGTGAAGGTATTGTGGAGAAATCATCTTGTTGAGGGTGCTACGTGGGAGGCTGAGGCCGACATGACATCCCGTTACCCTCATCTTTTCATCTCTTGAGGTTAGACTTCCTACTCTTAAGTCTAAGTTTCCTTATCTCTCCATATTTTGTTGTTATTGCTTGACTGTGCATAGTGATATGTTATGATGTGACTGGCTTTACGCTAGATAGTAGTAGTGTCATTCGGGGACGAATGTTCCTCAGGGGGGGATAATGTAACAACCCTAAAAATGGATAAAATAAGAAATGCTTAATGTGTCAAGAATGCCTACGATTAGACCAGGGCTCACACGGATTGATGCGCGTAGAACCAGACCTCGGAACCCTTGCTACAGCCAAGACAACTAACTTGGGGAGTTAGTTGAGCTTGGAGAGGTTGGGTCCAACCATGTAGGGATCTCGAATACGAAGATTTACTCGAAGGAGTCTTTTCCGGACTTAAAAAGAAGAAATCTTAGGTTTGAAGGGTCTAGGGGTAAAATGGTCTTTTACCTGGCTAAGGGTAGAATCGTAATTACCTTAAGTATGTAATTAATTATTTAATTAATAAAGTGGAGGGGCAATTTGGGGAGAGAGGGCCGAAATTGATCCCTTGAAATGAAGTCTTGCTCCACCCGGGTTCGAACCTAGGTAGGAGCAATGATTTAATGTGATTTGTTTAATTGGTGAATTAATTTAATAAATTAATAAGTAATGGCTGATTTAAGAAAAAGGAAAATCAGATTTTATTATTAATTATTATTTATTTATTAATTAAGGTGTTTTTAAATTGACTAAGTCTTGCCAACTATCCTAGTTTTAAGGGGCACTATCTCACACAAACTCTCTCACACGCCTAAATCTCTCTCTCTCTCTCTCTCTCTTCCATTTTGTTTTCTTGGCTGCAAAAACAGAAAACAAAACGTTAGAAAGCAATCAAAAGTTCTCTACACTCAAAGAACTTACAAAAAGAAATATACAAACAAGCATGCTAACTTAAGAAACAAAAATTTTACATCACCTTCTCGACGGGATCGTGTTGAAGGTTTAGTGGAGGATTTGGGCAGTACTTTGAAGGTGTGGAAAGCTACAACAAGGTATGGGTTTTCTCCCTTTGAATCCTTTCTCCAAGAGAAATTTCTTTCTACAAAATTCAACGTATGAAACTAGGGTTGTCCCCTTTATTGTTGAATTCCTTGTCCCTAGTCTCCTTTCAATTTCAATCTAAATTAGGTTAGAAATCATGTTGTTGGTATGGTTGCTGGTAGATAAGTGTGAAATATGATGTTCTTTGTGATTTTGTGTTTGTAAATAGCAAGCATGTTCAATGATGTCAACCGAAAATGATGTGGTGCAATGTGTAAAAATGTTTGTTGTTGTTCTTCGTTTTGAAGTCTTAAAATGGCTAGTTTGATGGTTGAAATTAACGTGCATAAAATGTGTAATTCGTGATGTTCATATGAGGTGTATGTGACTGATTTTAAGTGGAAAGTTTTAGCTAAAACAACAATGAATCTACACCTAAGAATATGTTAAACGAATCGTGAAAGTACCTCAAAACGAATGTATGAATGTTGTTAAGTAAAGGCTGGAAAATTTAATTATATTCCCGGCATTTGGTAATGAGGTTTCGGTCAAGAAAAGGTGCACCATGTACTATGTAGAAATGCAAGAAAAATCAGTGAGGTCAGTAGGGTTCGAACCCGAGACCTCACCTTGCTAAGTTACAAAAAAAAAATGAAAATAAAGGAATGGGGTTAAGGGGGATCGAAATTGGGTACTTACGCTGATTCTCCTAGACTTAAAAATAAATAAAAATAAAGGAAAAGAGAGGAGTGGGATTCGAACCCACCACCTCTCGACTTAACGTGTAACCAAGGAAAAAGAAAAGAAAGAAAAAATAAGAGGTGTGGGGGTTCGATCCCACGACCTCTCAGTCACGTGAGGAGACAATGGAAAATAAATCAATGATAATAAAAGTGAGGGGAGTGGGATTCGAACCCACCACCCCTCGGCCGAGTGGAGTAACTAAAATAGAAAAAAATAAAAATAATGATGTTGCTAAGGGGATTCAAACTCGTATCCCCAAACCGAAACATAAATCGAAATTAAGAGAAAAAGTAAGTGTTGTTCAAGGGATTTGAAATCGGGTTCCCTTGCCCAATTCCGTATTGACATATAAGTCATACGTAAGTAAATACTTAATGAATGCTGCCTCTAAAGATTAAAATCAATATCTTGGCATATCTACAAGATGCATAAGTCTTGTACCACATAATTTTGGGTAAACATAAATCACTTAGACAAACTATGAATGAAGCCTCATGGCTTGTATGTGTTAACTCATAAGTCTAGCATACTTTTAAAAATAAGTGAACCTAAGATGTATGTAATGAAATGATGTAACCCTAGAAGGATTAAATACGAATGTGAAATACACTAAATGGCCAAGAGCGTTGGCATACGATGAATTGATTATTATGTAATGAAATGATGAAACCCTAGAAGGGTTAAGAAGAGTGTGAAACACACAAATGGTCAAGTGCATTGGCATATGATGAAATGAACATTCACGTAAAATGGGGTGAGTAATTATGAAGATCAATTGTGCTAATGTTAATGAATGTGGTGACAACATGATATGAGGCTAATGTGAAAGATGAGAACAATCTCAAATGAGCCTAAGTAAATGTTACCAAAACGTACTCACCTATGAGAGTGTAAGTTAATGAAGAGACCAGTCTCTATGAACACTCTAATGAATGTATTGAGATTAACACACTTAATACTAATGATGAGATGAGAAATCATCTATTGAGTTATGATGTCCTCATACTAGAACCCAACTTCCATGACGTATGAGTTGAATGAAATGAAACTTTATACTGAGCACCGATAGACTAGCTATGAGCGGTGATTCCTTCTTTCAGGAAGGGCTGAGGTTCATGTAACTCTCATGAGATGAGACTGTCCGGCATGCCGGGTATGGGTCTCCTTATATCTCCTAGTCTTCGAACCTATACTGCCAATATAGGGATCTGGCGGGGTTTAATTCCCATGTACGCTAGCATGTTTTGGGTCACTTTGGCCGATGATTCCACCTCTTTTCGGTGTGAGGGAGACACTGGATTTCATGATGCTCACATGACCTATGTCGGTTAAAGTTAAAGTTCCCAATGAATGAATGAGGCCAGCCTCAAATGATGCACATAATGAAATAAATGATACCAAAGGTGTTAGGATAGGATAATCAAGAAGTAAGCTAGACTCAAGTAATGACACTAGGTTATTCTTGATCATTGCACATCAAACCCGATAAAAGTCTTAAACTACATCCTAGGTATAGCTGGTGTTCACACTAGCCTATGAACGAAATGTAATGAAGTACGTATGAATGAATGAAGCAGACTCTGTGTTTGCTAATGCAGACTCCCTAGTTGAGGTCCCATATGTTGCGCCCTCATTTTGGAAAGTCTTAATGTCAAGTCCATGATTCCAAGGTCTCATGGCATATGAATGAATGTTATAAAAGATGTTATGTGCTATATGCTATGTGTTATGTGTAAGATGTTATGTGCTGTGTGCAATATGATAAGTATGATGATACATGTTACTCTCATAGCATGACTTTCCTAATCCAAATTTGGAAAGTTCACTAACTTTCCTAATCCCAATTTGGCAAGTCCACTGACTTGACTTTCCATAATCATGTTGTTAGGAAAGAGCTATTCTTCCTCATGCATGTCCTTGGTGTGTGCTTGCATATACCCATACTTAGTACAAGTGTGTACTAATCCCATACAACTCTATATTTATAGGTGCAGGCACAGGTGGATGCTAGAGCTTAGAGGTTGACGTTGCAGCTATCCGGACATGGAGCTTTCATCCGGACTTGGTAGGCCCTCATGTTTTCGAGGATGTCTATCGTTACTATCTAGATTATATGTAGGCTTTAGCTAGTGGAGCATGTTCCACTAGTGTTTCTTTCCGTTTTTATTTCAGACATTGTATTGGTGCCATTTTGGCAATTATACATTTATTACAGTATTGCAGTGTTTCTTTCATTTGATTATCTCTATATTAGATGGTTGATTTGTGAACGCCCATGATGTTAAGTTTAAAATGTTTAGCATGAAATAAGAAATCAAAAAGTTCAAATTTTCTGCTAAAATTAACCTAGATGAAGTAAGAATGACGTATGTAGACTTGTCTGCGACCTCTGAGAGGTCAACGACGCCGGTCTCATCTGGGGTCTAGATTCCGGTCGTGAAAAAAGTAGTTTGTTCAAAGTAAACAATCGAGCAAAGAAGTAGAATCATAAGTTCATAGTGAACTAAGTAAAGTAAGAGCTTAAAAGAACATTAATCTTAGTGTTTGATAGACATGACAAGTTGGGGATAGGCAATAATGGAGCGTGGATTATGTCCCAAGAACTATATATTATGAAATAATCAAATAAGGGGCATAGTCAATAAAGATTGGCTTATTAATATAATCATACCCAACAAGAAGAATAATGAAAAATCTAACTCATAAATAGGGTAGCCAATCGTTTCCTTAGTCTTGTGAATTGCTTACTTAATTCATTGTAGGTATGGGACTACAACGAATCATTGCACTTGTAAGTGAAACATAAGACTAAAGGAGATCATTGAACTACACAACCAGAAGATAAAAAAGAATGAAAAATGATCTAAGTATAAATAGGGCAACTCTCGGACTAAGTATCAAAACTATAAACGTGTGTTTAAGTTGTTCTAAAATTATGTTTATGATTCCAAGGTCTTATATTCATATAGAAAACGAGTTGTATGCCTTAATTGCATGAGAACGTGTCATAATCATACCATAAACAAAGGTTAACGTTTTAAATAAGAAAGTAACATTGTGATCATGACTTGACATGTTATTTAGGAAAGAGCTTTCCTTGTTCATGCATCGTCCCTTATGTGTTATGTGCATATACCCATACTTAGTACAAGTGTGTACTAACCCCATATATATTACTATTTTATAGGCGCAGGTTCTAGAGAAGATTGAAGTGTTGACGAAGCAGTTTGGATTAGCGATCTCCACACTTTAGTAGGTCTTCTTGAGTTCGAGGATGCTACATTTATTATTCTAGCTTAGTATGTTAGACATAGCTAGTGGAGTTAGTCCCTAGCGCTTCATTCCAACCATTTATTCAAACGTTGTAATAAGGAAGATTGGCAAACTATTATATTATGATTCATTGTTTCATTTGTTTAATCTTTAATCGATGGTTATTGAGTTTGATCTAGTAGAATATAACACTTATACAATACTATATGAAGTCTATGTATACTTCGCTAAGTATTAAAAAGTTTTAAATTTTCCGCAAATTTAACTGTATGATTGTGATGAAAGCTAATAAGAGGCTTGTTGCAACCTCTGAGAGGTTAACGACGTCGGTCTCGGTTAGGATTCCAGAATCCGAGTCGTGATAAACTTGGTATCAGAGCATGAGGTTAAATTACCTAGGATCTAAAGCTCAACACAATCACGTTGCGTAGTTTCTAACTTATGGTTATGAAGTGCACCACAATAATGATTTAGAGACCGTGTTATGTTAAGAATTTTCCCTTCTTCTACTCTTTATCGTGCTATCTAGAGCTTTGACACTTTGTGTCATTCTAAGTATCTAACTTCCTTCTTGTGTGAACGCGTAGAAGAATACATACAAGAATTAGGATGGCCAACTGGTCTAAGGCGCCAGACTCTAGATCTGGCCTTCCTAAGAAGGGCAATGATAGAAATGCCCAGCGTGATCGAAATACGTCTGGTAAGTGTGGCCGTTCGCATGGAGGTGAGTACATGGTAGATTTTCAATGCCTGTTATGGGTGTTAATGAAGAGGAGAAGGGTGAGTTGGCTGCATACTAGTTCAAGGATGTGTCTCAGGTATGGATTGGCTTCATAAATGCTATGCTACCATAAACTGTCGAAACAGGGTAGTATGGTTTAAGTTTCCAAACAAGATAGAGCTAAATTGGGAAGGGCATGGTTCAAATCCAACAGGCCAAATAGTTTCCAATCATAAAGCCAATAAGATGTTATCTAAGGGATACTTATGCAACTTAGTTAGAGTCAATGACTTAGAACAAGAATTCCCTTCCATAGACTCTGTGTCCGTAGTAACATGAGGTTTGGTAAGAAAGGGAGATCTTACATCGAGTAGGAAAAGTTACCAAATGACTTGGCTTCTGTACATCCAGTGTTTCACATTTTGATACTTAAGAAGTGTCTAGGGGATCCCGCATCCATTCTACCCGTCGAAGGGTTAGGAGTCGATGAGAACCTTTCTTACGAAGAGGTTCCCATTGCAATCTTAGATCGTCAAGTGAAGCGGTTGAGGAACAAGGAGGTTGCCACCGTAAAGGTATTATGGGGGGGGGGGGGGGGGGAAACCTCGTTGAGGGAGGCCGAGTCGATAGGAGATTCTGTTACCCTCACATACTCGGTTCTTAAAGTTGGACAAACATTTCCTAAGTCCGATTCTGTTAATAAAACTCTAAATCTTAGTGCATTAGGCGGTTTTTTGTTTTCTAAGTCCATAACTGTGTGTTTATATTTGCACTATATGAGTTAATATGAGTTCATGCTTACTTTCATGTTGCTGTTTTTGTATAGCTTATTATGTGATTATGTGTTGCATGAGTGTGATGTGCATTAAGTTAAAGTAGGGTTGAGAAGTAAGTTCCTCGATCTTAAATAAGAAGCTTCACATAAGCTTAGAGTATGTGCATCATTCATAGTAACTTGTGAATTAGACATTCACGAAGTTAAAGTACTAGTATGCTAATGTGATTTCCGAAAACTTTCCCTCTTTTGTTTTAAAATGATAAGTAGTGTCATTCGGGGACGAATGTTCCTAAGGGGGGGGGGGGATAATGTAACATTCCGGAAAATTTCATGTCTAGTGAAGAGCCCAATAGGTCTTTAAGAATGCGTATTGGGGGTACATAGGCATCCCGATGCCCATTATTGAAAAATATTGGGCATAGTATAGAAAATTGGCTAAGGGGTGTTAGCCAATTTTTATAATAATAACCAAGTAATCGAAATGTATTCCAAGTTTTTTTAGAAATTGTACCTGCAAAGAAGACCCTAAGCTAAAATAATATTCATCACATAATAGACATGAGGTATGAGGCATCCAAGTGTCAAGCCTAGATACAATAGCACATAACCATTTAAAATGATCATGTAGAGTAAGCAGTGCCCAAGGACATAGTGAGGATCCTTGGGACAATAAGTAAATATTCCAAATGAGCCTTCAAAATAGTTAGTTGGGAAAGTACACAACACATGTGCAAGCACATGTGCAAGACCGGCCGAGAGAGAGGGGACCACCCTAACCAATTCGGTTAGGGCGGTTGGGGGGACATCTGCACATGCGGGACAAGCCGTGTTGGACCAGACCCCCTAACCTACCCTAGACCCTAACCAACTAACCTAAATACCCAACTAACCTAGAACTAACCAATAACAGCCAGCCATGGGACCCGACAACGTAGGACTAACTAACTAACTAACTAACCGCTTAACTAACTTAGGGACAACCTAGTACCTAACCTAGGATGGTCCAAAAAGTTAGTTATTGTCCAAAAAACTTAGGGGTACTTTAGTAATTACCCTAGGTTACTTAATTAATTAATTTAGCAACTTAATTAATTAATTTAAAAGGCTAAAACCGAAAATACAAAGGGAATTTTCAGATTCGGTTAAGACAAGAAAAAGACAACCTACTACCTAACCTAGGATGGTCCAAAGAGTTTGTTATGGTCCTAATAACTTAGGGGTATTTTAGTAATTATCCTTGACAACTTAATTAATTAATTTAGCAACTTAATTAATTAAAATAATTACATAAAACCGAAAACTACAAGGAGAGACCAAAAATCGGTTAAGACAAGGATTTTTTAATCCTAGTCAATCTACGAGGGGCGTTTTTGTAATTAGCTAATTGGTCTACCTTAATTAGGTTATATAGTCCAAGTAAAATTAATTAACATTCAGTTTATAAATGCTTAGACACGTTATTCTCTTCAAAAAAAAAATGTTACAACTAAATCAAGAGAAAAACGTGAGAACAAGAGAAGTCGCAAACTAAACCATAGGAGGCTAGCAAGGGACGTTTCAAAGGTTTTTCGTGCTAAATTCATATAGATCTTCATAGATTTAATTTTACAGCAAAGAATGGGATTTCTGTCATGGAATTCTTTCTCCAAGAGGCTTTTCAATCATTTTTACTTCAAGAATGTCGAAACTAGGGTTGTTCCCATCGAATCGCATGTTCATCTCCCTAGTTCTTCCGATTTCCAATTCTTGTAGTATAGTTGTATTATTCTAGATGCATTGCTGGTTGTATGTGGTGTTAACTGGTCTTATATGTGTGCTTAAGTGATTTAAATGTCAAGTGAAATACACGTGATTAGATCCTCATGCTAGGGTGTTATTTACATAAACGTTAACTGTTATAATGCCTAATTGTGTTTCGAAAATGTGAATTGTTATGAGTATGCGTTGAATTATTGATATGTTTATCATATGTGAAACGTTAGCTTGTCTAACATGTTAAGTTACTATAATGTATTCATGAATTGGTTAAATTAGTTAGTGATAATGTTATGACAAGTAACTTGCGAAATTCTGAATGATGCCAACAAATAGGCTAACAAATCTATATCTAAATGTATTACTCCAAAAAGTCATTCTAATCTCAATTCAATAAGCTCATAACATAGGGTATGCCAATAAATGGTACAATTCCCAACATACCCTATCCACACAACTTGTGAATGCCTTAAAATCTTACAAAGAACCAATAACAATCATAAAGAATGATATAAGGATAGTAAGTGACATGAACAAGTTAAGGTGAGTAATGAGATAACTAAGAGTTAAGTTATAAGATTGACCTATTATAGAGTGTTAGAAAGAAGTGAGACGAGTCTCAAGAACACTTAATCATTACGTCAATAATACTCACATAAGAGGGTGCTAGAGTCCGTGAGACAAGTCTCACTCGCACCATGATGATAAAGTAATGTTTCAAGATCATAATCATCAAGTAAAGATAGGGATGACCAATCATCCATAGAGTAAGTAAACCTCATAAATAGAAGCAAGCTTCCATAATGTAATGAGTCACTCTAAAAGATAAAAAGATAAAATCTTAGCTTAGCACACTACACCATTTTAGGCCTACGGCCACCCCACTAAAGTGTAGCCTAAACTAGCAAAAAGTGTGGCCTTTGATAAAAGGCCACACTTCTGGACTTTAGGCAACACTTTTTAGGGGGTGGACAAAAGAAGCGTAACCTTTGACATTAGGCAACACTTATTAAATGTCGCCACTTTCGGCTACACTTACAAAGCGTAGCCAAAGAAGTATAAGGCCACGCTTTGTTGTGATGCATTAACAACACCTATATTTTATTATACTACACTTAAAAGCGTTGCCTTTGCTTTTTTATTGGTCACATTTAAAAAGTGTTGCCTTTTATATCTCATCTATAACAACACTTATAAAGTGTAACTTTTCTTGGACGTCCTACAACAACACTTTTGAAGTGTTGCGAAAGTTCTGTAGAATTTGTAGCCACAATGTTTTATTTTTAATAATAATAATATTTATTTGCATATATTCAATAATCCCATAATTAAATATACAAGTGCTATAAAACACAAAATCAACTAATAATGAAATTGAAGTGATATATTCCAGATAAACTTCGAGAAACATGTCTTGTACAACTAGTATCAATAAATTTAATAAAACCAAATGCATTCAAACATATATTACAATAGTACAAAAACACTTCATCATTCACTAAAATAGATCGAGTTTATTCTTGGCCACAATTCAAATTAAATTACCGACATTTTCCTGCACATTCAAAATAAAATTACAAGTTAGTGACATAAATCATGCATTTAATATGCTTAAATTCACAGTAAGCCAATCCAATTCATAACAATAAAGTTGTGGAAGTGCATAATTGGAGAGTATTCACTTTAAATATCTAGACACTTAAAGACAATCTTCACAATTATTTTTGTTCTCATAAGTAATACTTTAAGGCTCCCATCAATTTAATACTACTATACGAAAAACATACAAAAATAAAAAGACAATGGGTAGCTAGTACAGAGGAGTGTGCAATAGGGATTATTATCAACTTATTTATCACTAATTGATAAACATGCAGTAGTTTGTTTGTATGGAAAATACACTTTTTGAAGGAGTCTGAAGAGACTGAACATATACATAAAAAGATAGATCATATTAAATACTAGGGAAAACCATCTTTACCACTTGATATATTGAAAACCAAAACAGGGGATGAGTTGAGTTGAATGAAGAACAACTAGATAAAGTGGAGTTAAACACATCTTCTGTCCAGAATCTTAAGGGACCAACAATATTTCAGAATTCTGATTCTAATGTAACCTAGAATAATGATGGCACAACAATAACGAAATATTTGTAACAATGAGAGTATCTACAATACATCAAGCACTCTATATTATTCAGCATAAGTAGCACGTCTCAGAAAATTAGGCACAATGGAGTGCCAAATAATGTAAGTCACTACGGCTTTATCATGATAAGAGAAATATTTATATATAGTTTTAACTCATGCTGGAATTTGATACCTCTTTCTTCTCCTCATCAAGCTTTTTCTCTTCTCGCTCAGTGAAGGCTTCACGTTTATTCAGTTCTCCGCCCCAAAATCAAGCTTGTTCTTCTTGCTCTCCAGCTCTAAGCTTGACATTTCTTGCTCCATTAGGACCTTCGATACATGCTCACATGCAAGGCATTTCATCTCAGCCTGATTACTGCACCATGAATGGTTGCGAATGACCTATAAGTCAATTGAGAAACTAACAAACATCAAAAGACATTGTCATATAAAATGCAGGTGTCTGCAGCAGTAAGATTAATGACAAGGCCACCAGCCCTGGTTCTCAACAAACAAATATCCTGCACTCACTTTTAACATCATTGAACTCCTTGATCTATTCAAAGCAACAAGTACAGTCAGATCTTTTACTTCATTACAAAAGGAGTATAATTAGATCAACTTAATCAAAAGCTTTCAGATAACCCAATTATTTCATACTCCCACTAGGACAATTTACTCAATCTGTTCAAATATTATTATTTGTTATCAAGGTCATAATTATCAAGACCCTATCTCATTTGTCTTCTCCCGATTTGATTGTTGATTTGTGTGTAGTTGTGGCTCCAGGTTCCCTGTTAGGATTTTATGTCTGCGGGTTATAAAATCAGTGTACAAGTTATAGGATCAATTTATATAGATGCTGCAATATGCTATAATATAGTGCTAGAAATTCTTGAAATAGTTGATAACACAACGTTCTCATTCTCTGTCCCATCATGTACTTCTGTAGGAAATAATGTGTTATATTCACTTTTTTGTCTCATGATCCTTGTTCTCTTTCACATAATTATACTCGGTCTAATTTGAGCTAAAGAAACTAACAGACAACTTACACATCAAATCTCCTTGATTTAATGACAAGTTGCGTACATCATATGAGATAACAAGTGAATTGATTGAAAAAATCAAATCTCCACCAGGGCATACATACACAATAGCAGAAGTTGTGTAAACTGCACATCTGATTGCTATAACGGATCATTGTTTCATGTGGTAATAGTGGTGGCATAAGATTGCAGCAAGGTTAGTGCTTGCTGAGTTATAACTCTGTTCCTATCACATCTTTTTCTAGCTCTATTAACTACTACCATACACCAGAAAGATCAAATATTTATATAAAAAATAAGAATTAGGTGAAGTGGTCATCTATAAATATTGGGGTCTTAAATCAACTCCTATTTCACTATCCAAATCTTTCTCTAGCTCTATCAACTATGAAACACCATAAAGATCAAATCTTTACATAATAAATAAATATATAAACCAAAAGATAGGTGAACTAGTCACCTATAAAATAGTGAGTCTTGAATCAACATAATAAAAAAGTCCAATTTTTCCAATTTCACTATCCACATCTTGTTGAAAAGTCTCACATATTAAATAATAAAGGATTATGAACTTGGGGAAATACTTTCCTTATCAACTATAATCAAAAAGTACATTCAAGTTCATCATAACATAAAATCCAAGCTTCTTACTAGTAATATAGAAGACAATACAAACAAAAAAGAGTCTTAGCAACAACAATCTTTGTGTGTAGTGATGGAGGTACGTAAAAGCAACTCTACAACATCACAAATGATATCATATAGTTTAATGGAGAGATGAACACTGACTTATGTACATTAAGTTAGAAATGGAAAAGAGTTGTCAACCTGGAAGAACTGGAGAGCATCGACTGCCGTCATCCACTTAAGAGGATATCATGAACAAAAAGACTGCAACAAGTAACAAGTGGTATCAATTATAGTTTAATTCATGCTGATCAACTACTTAAGGCGAGCATATTCATGAACTCAGGTTGACTAAAAAGAACAGTGACAACAAATTAAAAAAAGCATTAAAACCTTCGAAATTCCTATAGAGTAGCTACTTATGCTTGACGAAATATGTATCAAGGACAAAATATCATAGGTATCACCAGCTTCAACAATTCAGTTCTTCGAAGAAAGACGACTTAGCTTCTGCTCAGTTCTTTAGAGAAAGATGACTAAGCTTCCGCTGGTACATTCAACATTCAAGAGAATAAAAAGGTAGACTGTCAAAGATCAATAAGCCCCTTTATACGTAATAAAACTACAAGCTAAACTCCCGACTTTCATCAAAATTCCTATCAACAACACAAGAACATAGAAACCCTAAGTTAAGATTTAGACTGACACACAAGAATATCAAAATATTAAAGCTATAATTTAGACTTTTGAAGATAAAATTTCTTACCTGATAAACTCTATTCCAACAACCCTAAATCTTTAAGACATGAGGCAAGTTCATTTGTGAAGCATTTTCTTTCAATTTTCAACCGGAAATCTGATGGAACAGCTCGTCAATGAGAAATCTTTGAAGAAAATCGTGTTCTTCAGCTCTTCAATCTTCAACAAGGAAGTTGTGAGAGGAAATTCATCTTCTTCACTTCCTCTTTTAAGAAATCGTATTTCTCTTCAGTTCTTTAGCTGAAATCGTGTTGTTCAGCTGAAGCTTGACAGAAATTTTAGGAAAATCGTTCTGAAAATCGTGATTTTCAGCTGAAGCTCTTCAATTCTTCAATCGTATTCTTCAGTTCCTGCGAATTGAGTTCTTCAGCTGAAAGTTGAAACTTCAGCTGAAGTTTTAGGGAAATGATATGTTTTAGGAAATGTCACGTTTATTTTTCTTTAGCTCAAAATAATAAGTTTTAATGTTTTATTTTTTTTGCCCAATAAAAATGGGAGGGAGAACAAATTTTAATGTTAAAAAAGTTGGAGGGAATATGAAATTTTGGTGAAAACGCTAAGGCCACATTTGTAATGTGTTGTTTTTACAATTATAAAAATAACACACTTGCAAAGTGTGGCTATTTATATAAATAGTTGTTGCCAACTATAACAACACTTATAAAGTGTAGCTTATCCCATGAAAGAGTACACTTTAGAAGTGTTGCTTATATTAGTGTAGCTAAAAGTTAAAAACATGGGCTACACTATAAAAGCGTTCTTAAAAGTATTTTAGGCAACACTTTACAAGCGTTGTCCAGATTTAGTGTGGTCGTAGGCCTAAAATGGTGTAGTGGCACCGATAGACTAGTAATGAGCCTGTGCCAGCACATGTAAGTCTCATGAGACGAGATCTTCATGGTCTTAGTACGTCTCCTAGTCTTTGAACTATGTCTCGCCAGCATAGGGACTAGCGGGGGGAAGCCTCCCCCCCCCCCAAGAATGCTAGGTAGTTTCAGTTTCACTTTGGCCGGTGATTCCACCTCTTTTCGGTGTGGGGGAAACACCAAATTTCATGTTTAGCTCACATGATCTATGTCGTTCATATCTCAGAACAAGAATCAGGTTCACTATTGTCGTGAACCCCCCTTTACGATGTGGGGAAGACATCGAACGGTTCACCTTAGCCGGTGAATCCCCCTTTTCGGTATGGGGAAGACACACAACATGGTTCATCCTAATCGGTGAATCACCTCTTTTCGGTGTGGGGGAGACACTGGATTTCATGTAGCTCGCATGATCTAATTCCTTTAATGCTAAGAGAATTATTTAACAAAGTAAGAAAGAATAAATTAGTTTATTCAAAGTAAACAATCGAGCAAAGAAGTAGAATCATAATTTCATAGTTAACTAAGCAAAGTAAGAGCATAAAGAACATTAATCTTTGTGTTTGATAGACATGACAAGTTGGGGGTAGCCAATAATGGAGCGTGGATTATGTCCCACTAAATATATATTATGAAATAATCAAATAAGGGGCATAGCCAATAAAGATTAGCTTATTAATATAATCATACCCAACAAGAAGAAGAATGAAAAATCTAACTCATAAGTAGGGTAGCCAATCATTTTCTTAATCTTGTGAATTGATACTCGATTGATTGTAGGTATGGGATTACAATGAATCATTGCACTTGTAAGTGAAACATAAGATTAAAGGAGATCATTGAACTACACAACAAGAAGATAGAAAAGAATGAAAAATGATCTAAGTATAAATAGGGCACTCTCGGACTAAGTATCAATATAAACGTGTGTTTAAGTTATTCTAAAATTATGTTCATGATTCCAAGGTCTTATGTTTATATAGAAAATGAGTTGTACGACTTAATTGCATGAGAACGAGTCATAATCATACCTTAAACCAAGGTTAACGTTTAAAATGATAAAGTAACATTGTGATCATGACTTGACATGTTGCTTAGGAAAGAGCTTTCCTTGTTCATGCATCGTCCCTTACCTGTTATTTGCATACACCCATACTTAGTACAAGCGTGTACTAACCCCATATATATTACTATTTTTGTAGGCGTAGGTTCTAGAGAAGATTGAAGTGTTGACAAAGCAGTTTGGATTAGCGATCTCCAGACTTTGGTAGGTCCTCTTGAGTTTGTGGATGCTTTATTCATTATTCTAGCTTAGTACGTTAGACATAGCTAGTGGAGTTAGTACCTAGAGTTTCATTCCAACCATTTATTCAAACGTTGTAATAAGGCCGATTGGCAAACTATTATTATTATGATTCATTGTTTCATTTGTTTAATCTTTAATAGATGGTTGTTGAGTTTGAGCTAGTAGAATATCACTCTTATACAATATTATATGAAGTCTATGTATACTTCTCTAAGTATTAAAAAGTTTTAAATTTTTTGCAAATTTAACTGTATGATTGTGACGAAAGCTAAGAAGAGGCTTGTCTGCGACCTCTAAGAGGTTAACGACGCCGGTCGCGGTTAGTATTCCAGAATCCAGGTCGTGACATTTAGCTCACATGATCTATGTCGGTTATAGCTTAGGAGAAGTATCCGGTTCACTACAGTCGTTGACCCCCCTTTTCGGTGTGGGAAGACACATACACGGTATCACCTTAGATGGTGAACCCCCCTTTTCGGTATGGGGAAGACACAAAACTTGGTTCACCTTAATCGGTGAATCACCCCTTTTCGGTGTGAGGGAGACACTGGATTTCATGTAGCTCGCATGATCTACTTGCAATAATGCTAAGAGAATTCTTTAAGAGAGTAAGAAAGAATAAAGTAGCATGTTCACAATAAACGACGGAGCAAAGAAGTAGAATCATAAGTTTATAGTGAACTAAGTAAAGTAAGAGCTTAATAAACATTAATCACTAGTGTTTGATAGAAACAACAAGTTAGGGTGAGATAATAAGGGAGTATGGATTATGTACCAAGATATATATATTATGTAAATAAGCAAATAAGGGGCATAGCCAATAAAGATTGGCTTATAAATACAAGAACACCCAATCAAATAAGAATGAGAAATCTAACTTGTAAGTAGGGTAGTCAAATTATTTCCATAGTCTTGTGAATTGCTTACTCAATTCATTGTAGGTATGGGACTAAAATGAATCATTGCACTTGTAAGTAAAACATAAGATCAAAGGAGATCATTGAACTACACAACAGAAAGCAGAAAAGATTGAAAAATAAACTAAGTCTGAAGAAGTGAACTCTCGGTCTAAGGAGCAAATTAATAAACGTTTGTTTAAGTTCTTCTAAAATATGTTCATGATTCCAAAGTCTTATGTTCATATAGAAAACGAGTTGTGTGCCTTAATTGCATGAGAACGTGTCATATACATATCATAATTCACTATTAAAGAATTAAGAAAGAAAGTAACGTAACTTACTAGAAATGACATGTTGTTTAAGAAGAGCTTTCCTTGTTCATGCATAGTCCTTATGTGTTTATGTGCATACACCCATACTTAGTACAAGTGTGTATTAACCCCATATATTATTACTATTTTTATAGGCGCAGGTTCTCAAGAAGATTGAAGTTCGATGAAGCAGTTTGGATTAGCGATCTCCAGACTTTGGTAGGTCCTCTTGAGTTCGAGGATGCTACACTTTATTATTCTATCTTAGTACATTAGATATAGCTAGTGAGTATTGTCCCTAGCATTTCTTTTCAAGTATTTGTTCAAGCGTTGTAATAAGGCCAATTGGCAAACTATTATTATTACTATTACGATCATTTATTTCATTTGTTTAATCTATTGATAGATAGTTGTTAAGTTTGAGCTATTAGAATATCACTCTTATGCAATACTATATGAAGTCAATGTATACTTCGCTAAGTATTAAAAAGTTTTAAATTTTCTGCAAATTTAACTGTATGATTGTGATGAAAGCTAAGAAGAGGCTTGTCTGCGACCTCTGAGAGGTTAACGACGCCGATTTGATTTGGATTCCAGAATCCAGGTCGTGACAAACTTGGTATCAGAGCATGAGGTTAAATTTCCTAGAAACTAAGGCTCAACACAACCACGTTGCGTAGTTTCTAACTTATGGTTGTGAAGTGCACCACAATCATGACTTAGAGACTTTGTGATGTTAGGAATATTCCCTTCTTCTACTCTTTATCGTGCGGTCTAGAGGTTTGACATTTTGTGTCATTCTAAGTATCTAACTTCCTTCTTGTGTGCGCCAGTAGAAAGAACAACACAAGAATTAGGATTGCCAAGTGGTCTAAGGCACCAGACTCAAGATCTGGCCTTCCCAAGAAGGGCAATGATAGAAATGCCCAGCGTGACCGAAAGACGTGTGGTAAATGTGGTCCTTCACATGGAGGTGAGTGCATGGTAGGTTCTAATACCTGCTATTGGTATTAATGAAGAGGAGAAGGCCGAGTTGACTATATACCAGTTCAAGGATGTGGCTCAGGTGTGGATTTGCTTGATAAATGCTATGCTACCATAGACTGTTGAAATAGGGTAGTAAGTTTCCAGTTTCCAAATGAGTTAGAGTTAAAATAGGAAGGGCGTGGTTCAAATCCAACAGGCCAAATATTTTTCAATCTTAAACCCAATAAGATGTTATCTAGGGGATACTTATGCCACTTAGTTAGAGTCAAGGACTTAGAACAAAAAGTCTCTTCCATAGACTCTGTGTCCGCTATAAATGAGTTTCAAGATGTCTTTGCGGAGGATTTACCAGGGATCTCTCCAGAATGTGAAATTGATTTCGGTGTTGACTTAGATCCCAACACCAAACCGATTTCCATTCCGCCTTATAGAATGGCGTCAGTGAAACTTAAAGAGTTGAAGTTGCAGTTAAAAGATTTACTTGATAAGGGTTTCATCCAGCCAAGCATATCTCCATGGGGAGCTCCGATGTTGTTCGTTAAGAAAAAGGATGGAACTCTTAGAATGTGTATCGATTATCATCAACTCAACAATGTTACTATAAATAACAAATATCCTCTTCCTAGAATCGGTGATCTTTTTTATCAACTTCAGGTTCAAGTTTCTTTTACAAGATAAATCTTCGGTCTGGTTATCACCAACTTAGGGTAAGACAAGAGGACATTTCTAAAAAATGCCATCCTTGGCCCCGAGATCATACATTTGGCTTTGAAAAAGGTGATAATGATCAGAGATAGATTGGCTACTGCTTAAAGTCGTCAAAAATGATATACTGATTACCGAAAGAGATCTCTTGAATTCGAAGTAGGTGATCAAGTATACCTAAAGATATCACCCATGAAAGGGGTGATGAGGTTTTGTAAGAAAGGGAAGTTGAGTCCGAGGTATATAGGTCCTTATGAGATATTATAATGAGTAGTAAATGTTGCTTACGAACTAAAAATTACCGAATGACTTGGCTTCTGTTCATCCAGTGTTTCACGTTTCGATGCTTAAGAAGTGTCTAGGCGATCCAGCGTCCATTCTACCCATAGAGGGGTTAGGAATCGATGAGAACCTTTCTTATGAAGAGGTTCCCATTGCAATTTAGATCGTCAAGTGAAATAATTGAGGAACAAGGAGGTTGCCACCGTAAAGGTGTTATGGGGGAACTACCTCGTTAAGGGAGGTCGAGGCCGATATGAGATTCCGTTACCCTCACTTGTTTAGTTCTTGGGGTTAGATATACTCTTCCTAAGTCCGATTTCTTTAATGAGAATCTAAATTTTAGTGCATTAGGAGGTTTTGTTGTTTTAAGTCCACAATTGTGTTTTTTATACTTGCACTATATGAGTTAATATGTGTCCATGTTTGCTTTCATGTTGCTGTTTTTATATAGCTTTACGTGATTTATGTGTTTCGTGAGTGTCATGTGCATTAAGTTAAAGTAAGATTGAGAAGGAAGTTCCTCGATCTTAGATAAGAAGCTTCAGATAAGCTTATAAGTAATGTGCATTATCCAGAGTAATTTGTGAATCAGATATTCACAAAGAGTAAAGTTTCTAGTATGTTGATGTGTTTTCGAAAATACCCTCTTTGAGTTAAAATAGGGTGTAGTGTCATTCGGAGACAAATGTTCCTAAGGAGGGGGGATAATGTAACATTCCAGAAAATTTCATGTCTAGTGAAGAGCCTAGTAGGTTTTTAAGAATACGTATTGGGGTACATAGGCATCCCAATGCCCAATATTGAGAAATATTGGGATGAGTATAGAAAATTGGCTAAGGGGTGTTAGCCAATTTCTATATATACACAAGTATGTATAATATAATCCAAGCTTGTTTAGAAATTGTACCTGCAATGAAGACCCTAAGCTAAAATAACTATATTCTTCATATATGCCCAATATATACTCTCATTAAGTACTATGCATCCAAGTGTCAAGCCTAGTACCATAGCACATAATCATTTAAAATGATCATGTAGTTTAAGCAGTGCCCAAGGACATAGTGAGGATCCTTGGGACAATAAGTAAACAATCCAAATGAACCTTCCAGAAGAGTTAGTTAGGAAATTTCAAGCAGCACATGTGCAAACACATGTGCAAACCGGCCAAGGGGACCACCCTAACCGATTCGGATAGTGCGGTTTGGGACAAGCGCACATACGGGTCCAACCGTGTGGGGCCAAGCTCCCTAACCTGTCCTAGACCCTAACTAACTGACCTAACTAACTAACCAACCTATAACCAACCAAGAATAACAAACTAATGGACCCGACAACCTAGGACCTTGTCGGGTGACACCTAACCGCATAACTAAGTAAGAGACAACCTAGTACCTAACCTAGGCTGGTCTAAAAGGTTTGTTATGGTACTAAAAACTTAGGGGTACTTTAGTAATTATCCTAGGTTACTTAATTAATTAATTTAGCAACTTAATTAATTAATTTAAATGGACAAAACTGAAATCTCTAAGAAATTTCCAGATTTCGGTTAAGACAAGTATGAGACAACCTAGTACCTAACCTAGGATGGTCCAAAGGGTTGGTTATGGTTCTAAGAACTTAGGGGTACTTTAGTAATTACCCAAAGTTACCTAATTAATTAATTTAGCAACGTAATTAATTAATTTAAAAGACTAAAACCGAAACTACAATGGAAATTTCCAGATTTCGGTTAAGACAAGTAAGAGACAACCTAGTACCTAACCTAGGATGGTCCAAAGGGTTGGTTATGGTCCTAAAAACTTAGGGGTACTTTAGTAATTACCCTAGGTTACATAATTAATTAATTTAGCAACTTAATTAATTAATTGAAAAATGCTAAAACCGAAACTACTAAGGAAATTTCCAAATTTCGGTTAAGACAAGTAAGAGACAACCTACTACCTAACCTAGGATGGTTCAAAGTGTTGGTTATGGTCCTAACGACTTAGGGGTACTTTAGTAATTACCCTAGATTACCTAATTAATTAATTTAGAAAATTAATTAATTAATTTAAATTACTAAAACCGAAACCACTAAGGAAAAATCCAGATTTCGGTTAAGTCAAGATTCTTCTAATCCTAGTCAATGCAGGAGGGGCGTTTTTGTAATTAGCTAGTTGGTCTAACTTAATTAGGTTATATAGTCCAAGTAGAATTAGTTAACATTCAATTGTCAAAGAGTTAGTTCCACGTTATTCATCCAAAAATGCCACAACTAAAAAGCAAGAGAAAAACGTTAGAACCCTAGACGATTTCATGCAAGCATTCTTCAAGGTTTTTCGTGCAAAGTTCAAGGTGATCTTCGTAGGTTTAATTCTACAATAAGGTATGGTTTTTATCTCCTGGAATTATTTTTCCAAGAGGCTATTCAAACGTGTTTACTTCAAAAATATCGAAACTAGGGTTGTTCCCAACAAATCGCATGTTCACTTCCCTAGTTCTCCCGATTTCCGATTCTTGTACTTTTAGTAGTGTAAATCTCAATTCATTGTTGTTTGTATGTAGTGTTAACTGATCATTATGTGTATGCTTTAGTGATTTATATGTCGAATGAAATATACATGTTAGATCTGCATACTTAGGGTGTTATCTACATGAACGTTGAATGTTATAATACCTACTTGTGTTCGAGAATATGAGATTGTTATGAGTTATTCATTGAATTGTTTATATGTTAATCAAAGGTTAAAAATTGGCTTGTTTCACATGTTAAAATAACCATAATGTATTTATGAAGAAATCGGTATGGCTAGTGATAATAGCAAAGTTTGATTTTGTGCCAACAAAGTGGCAAGCACTAATAAATCCAAAAGATACAAAGTGATCCCAATCTTAACTCAATGAACTCATAACATAGGGTATGCCAATCAATGGAACAAGTCCCAACATACCCTATCCACACAAACTTGTGAACGTAATAGCATTGTATAAGAAGTTGTAATTATCATAAAGAATGATACAACATTAATAAGTAACGTGAACAAGTTAAGGTGAGTAAAGAAATAACTAAAAGCTTAAGTTATGAAATTGATCTAATATAGAGTGTTAGAAAGAAGTAAGACAAGTCTCAAATACACTTAATTGTGATGTCAAAAATACTAACATAAGAGGGTGCTAGAGTCTGTGAGACAAGCCTCACTCGCACCATGATGATAATGTAAAGACTTAAGCTCATATTCATCAAGTAAAGATAGGGATGACCAGTCATCCATAGGGTAAGTAAACCTCATAACTAGAAGCAAGCTTCCATAATGTTTGAGTGAACTCTAAAAGATAATATAATAAAATCTGAGCTTAGCACCGATAGACTAGCAATGAGCTTGTGCCAGCAAATGTAAGTCTCATGAGATGAGATCACCACCCCGGTGGATCAGGGTCTCCGTACATCTCCTAGTCTTAGAACTACGCTGCCAATATAGGGGCACCTAGCTAGTGGACGCCACCCACTAAGAACGCTAGCAAGTTAGGTTTCACCTTGGCCGGTGATTCCACCTCTTTTCGGTATGGGGGAGACACCGGATTTTATGTTTAGCTCACATGATCTATGTCGATTATAGATCAGGAAAAGTATCCGGTTCACTACATTCGTTAACCCCTTTTTTTGGTGTGGGGAAGACACAGACACGGTATCACCTTAGCCGGTGAACCCCCTTTTTGGTGTGAGGAAGACACAGAACTTGGTTCACCTTAATCGGTGAATCTCCTCTTTTCGGTGTGGGGGAGACACTGGATTTCATGTAGCTCGCATGATCTACTACCCTTAATGCTAAGAGAATTCTTTAAGATAGTAAGAAAGAATAAAGTAGCATGTTCACAATGAACGACGGAGCAAAGAAGTAGAATCATATGTTTATAGTGAACTAAGTAAAGTAAGAGCGTAATGAACATTAATCACTAATGTTTGATAGAAACAACAAGTTAGGGTGAGCCAATAAGGGAGTATGGATTATGTCCAAAGATATATATATTATGTATAAGCAAATAAGGGGCATAGCCAATTAAGATTGGCTTATAAATACAAGCACACCCAATCAAATAAGAATGAGAAATCTAACTTGTAAGTAGGGTAGTCAAATCATTTCCTTAGTCTTGTGAGTTGCTTACTCAATTCATTGTAGGTATAGGACTACAATGAATCATTGCACTTGTAAGTAAAATATAAGATCAAAGTAGATAATTGAACTACACACTAGAAAGAAGAAAATACTGAAAAAAACAATCTAAGTATGAGAAAGGCATCTCTCGGCCTAGTTAGCAAAATTATAAACTTATGTTTAAGTTCTTCTAAAATTATGTCCATGATTCCAAGGTCTTATGTTCATATAGAAAATGAGTTGTGTACCTTAATTGCATGAGAACGTGTCATATACATATCATAATTCACGATTAAAGAATTAAGAAAGAAAGTAACGTAACTTACCAGAAACGACATGTTGTTTAGGAAGATATTTCCTTGTTCATACATAGTCCTTATGTGTTTATGTGCATACACCCATACTTAGTATAAGTGTGTACTAACCCCATATATTATTACTATTTTTATAGGCGCAGGTTCTCAAGAAGATTGAAGTTCGACGAAGCGGTTTGGATTAGCGATGTCCAGACTTTTGTAGGTCCTCTTGAGATCGAGGATGCTACACTTTATTATTCTATCTTAGTACATTAGATATAGCTAGTTACTACTGTCCTTAGCGTTTCTTTTCCAGTATTTTTTCAAGCGTTGTAATAAGGCCAATTGGCAAACTATTATTATTACTATTACTATCATTGATTTCATTTGTTTAATCTATTGACATATGGTTGTTGAGTTTGAGATATTAGAATATCACACTTATGCAATACTACATGAAGCCTATGTATACTTCGCTAAGTATTAAAAAGTTTTAAATTTTTCGCAAATTTAACTGTATGATTGTGATGAAAGCCAAGAAGAGACTTGTCTGCGACCTCTAAGAGGTTAACGACACCAGATGTGATTCAGATTCTAGAATTCGGGTCGTGACAAACTTTGTATCAGAGCATAAGGTTAAATTTCCTAGGAACTAAGGCTCAACACAACCACGTTCCATAGTTTCTAACTTATGGTTGTGAAGTGCACCACAATCATGACTTAGAGACTTTCTAATGTTAGGAATCTTCCCTTCTTCTACTCTTTATCGTGCATCTAGAGCTTTGACATTTGTGTCATTCTAAGTATCTAACTTCCTTCTTGTGTGCGCGAGTAGAAGAAGAACACAAGATTAAGGATGGCCAAGTGGTCTAAGGCGCCAAACTCAAGATCTGGCCTTCCCAAGAAAGGAAATGATAGAAATGCCCAGCGTGACCGAAAGACGTGTGGTAAATATGGCCGTTCGCATGGAGGTGAGTGCATAGTAGGGTCTAATGCCTGCTATGGGTATTAATGAAGAGGAGAAGGCCGAGTTGACTGTATACTAGTTCAAGGATATGGCGCAGGTATGGATTTGCTTCATAAATGCTATGCTACTATAGACTGTCGAAATAGGATAGTTAGTTTCCAGTTTCCAAATAAGTTAGAGTTAAAATGGGAAGGGCGTGGTTCAAATCCAACAGCTAAATAGTTTTCAATCTTAAAGCCAATAAAATGTTATCTAAGGGATACTTATGCCACTTAGTTAGAGTCAAAGACTTAGAACAAGAAGTCCCTTCCATAGACTCTGTGTCCGTAGTAAATGAGTTTCAAGATGTCTTTGCGAAGGATTTACCAGGGATCCCTCCAGAACGTGAAATTGATTTTGGTGTTGACTTAGATCCCAACGCCAAACTGATTTCCATTCCGTCTTATAGAATGGCTCCATAACTTAAAGAGTTGAGGTTGCAGTTAAAAGATTTACTTGATAAGGGCTTCATCCAGCCAAGCATATCCCCATGGGGCGCTCTAGGGTTGTTCGTTAAGAAAAAAGATGGAACACTTAGAATGTGTATCGATTATCGTCAACTCAACAAAATCACTATAAAGAACAAATATCCTCTTCCCAGAATCGATGATCTTTTTGATCAACTTCAAAGTTCAAGTTTCTTTTCTAAGATAGATCTTCGGTCGGGTTATCACCAACTTAGGGTACGACAAGAGGACGCTCCTAAAACTGCCATCCTTGGCCCCGAGATCATACATTAGGCTTTGAAAAAGGTGAGAATGATCAGGATAGACTGGCTACTGCTTATAGTCATCGAAAATCATATGCTGATAACCAAAAGAGAGCTCTTGAATTCGAAGTAGGTGATCAAGTATACCTAAAGATATCACCCGTGAAAGGGGTGATGAGGTTTGGTAAGAAAGGGAAGTTGAGTCCGAGGTATATAGGTCCTTATGAGATCTTACAGCGAGTGGGAAATGTTGCTTACGAACTAAAAATTACCAAATGACTTGGCTTCTGTTCATCTAGTGTTTCACGTTTCGATGCTTAAGAAGTGTCTAGGGGATCCAGCTTCCATTCTACCCATCGAGGGGTTAGGAATTGATGAGAACCTTTCTTATGAAGAGGTTGCCATTTCAATTTAGATTGTCAAGTGAAACGGTTGAGGAACAAAGAGTTTGCCACCGTAAAGGTTTTATGGGGAACTACCTCATTGAACGAGGCCGAGGCCGATATGAGATTCCGTTACCCTCATTTGTTCAGTTCTTGGGGTTAGATATACTCTTCCTAAGTCGGATTTCATTAATGAGACTATAAATTTTAGTGCATTAGGCGGTTTTGGTGTTTTAATCCACAACTGTGTGTTTTATACTTGCACTATATGAGTTAATATGAGTCCATACTTGCTTTCTTGTTGCTTTTTTTATATAGCTTTTACGTGATTTTTGTGTTGCATGAGTGTGATGTGCATTAAGTTAAAGTAAGATTGAGAAGGAAGTTCCTCAATCTCAGATATGAAGCTTCATATAAGCTTGTAAGTAATGTGCACTATCCAGAGTAAGTTGTGAATTAGATATTCACAAAGAGTAAAGTTTCTAGTATGTTGATGTGTTTTCGAAAATACCCTCTTTGAGTTAAAATGATGTGTAGTGTCATTTTGGGACGAATGTTCCTATGGGGGGGGGGGGATAATGTAACATTCCAGAAAATTTCATGTCTATTGAAGAGCCTAGTAGGTTTTTAAGAATACGTATTGGGTACATAGGCATCCCAATGCCCAATATTGAGAAATATTGGGATGAGTATAGAAAATTGGCTAAGGGGTGTTAGCCAATTTCTATGTATACACAAGTATGTATAATATAATCCAAGCTTGTTTAGAAATTGTACCTGCAATGAAGACCCTTAGCTAAAATAACTATATTCTTCATATATGCCCAATATACACTCTCATTAAGTACTAGGCATCCAAGTGTCAAGCCTAGTACCATAGCACATAACCATTTAAAATGATCATGTACATTAAGCACTGCCCAAGGAAATAGGGAGGATCCTTGGGACAATAAGTAAACATTCCAAATTAACCTTCCAGAAGAGTTAGTTAGGAAAGTGCAAGCAGCACATGTGCTTGCACATGTGCAAACCGGCCAAGGGGACCACCCTAACTAATTCGGTTAGGGCGGTTGGGGACAAGCGCACATGCGGGTCCAACCGCGTGGGTCCAAGCTCCCTAACATGTCCTATACCCTAAATAACTGACCTAACTAACTAAATAACCTATAACCAACCAAGAATAACCAACTAAGGGACCCAACAACCTAGGACCTTGTCGGGTCACACCTAACCGCATAACTAAGTTAGAGACAACCTAGTATGTAACCTAGGATTGTACAAAAGGTTCGTTATGGTACTAACAACTTTGGGGTACTTTAGTAATTACCCTAGGTTACTTAATTAATTAATTTAGCAACTTAATTTATTAATTTAAATGTACAAAACCAAAATCACTAAGAAATTTCCTGATTTCGGTTAAGACAAGTAAGAGACAACCTAGTACCTAACCTAGGATGGTCCAAAGGGTTGGTTATGGTCCTAAAAACTTAGGGGTACTTTAGTAATTACCCTAGATTACCTAATTAATTAATTTAGAAACTTAATTAATTAATTTAAGAGGCTAAAACCGAAACTACTAAGGAAATTTCCAGATTTCGGTTAAGACAAGTAAGAGACAACCTACTACCTAACCTAGGATGGTCCAAAGGGTTGGTTATGGTCCTAACAACTTAGGGGTACTTTAGTAATTAACCTAGGTTACCTAATTAATTAATTTATCAACTTTTTTATTTAATTTAAAAAGGCTAAAACCGAAACTATTAAGGAAATTTCTAGATTTCGGTTAAGACAAGTAAGAGACAACCTACTACCTAACCTAGGATGGTCGAAAGTGTTGGTTATGGTCCTAAAAACTTAGGGGTACTTTAGTAATTACCCTAGGTTATCTAATTAATTAATTTATCAGCTTAATTAATTAATTTAAATGACTAAAACCGAAACCACTAAGGAAAAATCCAGATTTTGGTTAAGTCAAGATTCTTCTAATCCTAGTCAATTTAGGAGGGGCATTTTTGTAATTAGCTAATTGGTCTAACTTAATTAGGTTATATAGTCCAAGTATAATTAGTTAACATTCACTTCTTAAATAGTTAGTTCCATGTTATTCACCCAAAAACGCTACAACTAAAAAGCTAGAGAAAAACTTTAGAACCCTAGATGATTTCAAGCAAGCATTCGTCAAGGTTTTTCATGCAAAGTTCAAGGTGATCTTCGTAGATTTAATTCTACAATAAGGTATGGTTTTTCTCTCCTGGAATTATTTCTCCAAGAGGCGATTCAAACATTTTTACTTCAAGAATATCGAAACTAGGGTTGTTCCCAACGAATCGCATGTTCACTTCCCTAGTTCTCCCGATTTCCGATTCTTGTATTTCTAGTAGTGTAATTCTCGATGCATTGTTGTTTGTATGTGGTGTTAACTGATTATTATGTGTATGTTTTAGTGATTTATATGTTGAATGAAATATACATGTTAGATCTGCATACTTAGGGTGTTATCTACATGAACGTTGAATGTTATAATACCTACTTGTGTTTGAGAATATTAGATTGTTATGAGTTATTCATTGAATTGTTTATATGTTAATCAAAGGTTAAAAGTTGGCTTGTTTCACATGTTAAAATTACCATAATGTATTTATGAAGAAATCGGTATCGCTAGTGATAATAGCATAGTTTGATTTTGTGCCAACAAAGTGGCTAGCACTAATAAATCCAAAAGATGCAAAGTGATCCCAATCTTAACTGAATAAAATCATAACATAGGGTATGCCAATCAATGGGACAAGTCCCAACATACCCTATCCAGATGAACTTGTGAACGTAATAACATTGTATAAGAAGTTGTAATTATCATAAAGAATGATACAAGACTAATAAGTAACCTGAACAAGTTAAGGTGAGTAAAGAAATAACTAAAGGCTTAAGTTATGAAATTGACCTAATATGGAGTGTTAGAAAGAAGTGAGACAAGTCTCAAATACACTTAATTATGTCTAAAATACTCACATAAGAGGGTGCTAGAGTTCGTGAGACAAGCCTCACTCGCACAATGTGATAATGTAAATACTTAAGATCATATTCATCAAGTAAAGATAGGGATGTCCAGTCATCCATAGAGTAAGTAAACTTCATAACTAGAAGCAATCTTCCATAATGTTTGAGAGAACTCTAAAATATAATAAGATAAAATATGACCTTAGAACCGATAGACTAGCAATGAGATTGTGCCAGCATATGTAAGTCTCATGAGATGAGATCACCACCCCGGTGGACCAGGTTCTCCGTACGCATCCTAGTCTTAGAACTATGTTGCCAACATAGGGGCACCTAGCTAGTGGACGCCACCCACTAAGAAAGCTAGCAAGTTAGGTTTCACCTTGGCCAGTGATTTCACCTCTTTTCGGTGTGGGGGAGACAACGAATTTCATGTTTAGCACACATGATCTATGTCGGTTATAGCTCATGAAAAATATCCGGTTCACTATAGACGTGAACCCCCATTTTCAATGTGGGAAAGACAAAGACACGGTATCACCTTACCCGGTGAACCCCCTTTTCGGTGTGGGGAAGACACAGAACTTGGTTCACCTTAATCGGTGAATCACCCCTTTTTGGGGTGGGGCAGACACTGCATTTCATGTAGCTCTCATGATCTACTTCCGTTAATGCTAGGAGAATTCTTTAAGAGAGTAAGAAAGAATAAAGTAGCATGTTCACAGTGAACGACAGAGCAAAAGAAGTAGAATCATAAGTTCAAAGTGAACTAAGTAAAGTAAGGGTTTAATGAACATTAATCACTAGTGTTTGATAGAAACAACAAGTTAGGATGAGCCACTAAGGGAGTATGGATTATGTCCCTAGATATATATATTATGTAAATAAGCAAATAAGGGGTATAGCCAATAAAGATTGGCTTATAAATACATGCACACCCAATCAAATAAGAATGAGAAATCTAACTTGTAAGTAGGGTAGTCAAATCATTTCCTTAGTCTTGTGAGTTGCTTACTCGATTCATTGTAGGTATGGGACTACAATGAATCATTAAACTTGTAAGTAAATATAAGATCAAAGAAGATCATTGAACTACACACTAGAAAGAAGAAAAGACTGAAAAAATAATCAAAGTATGAGAAAGGCATCTCTCGGCCTAGTGAGCAAAATTATAAACGTATAGTTTAAGTTGTTCTAAAATTATGTTGATGATTCCAAGGTCTTATGTTCATATAGAAAATGAGTTGTGTGCCTTAATTGCATGAGAACGTGTCATATACATATCATAATTCACGATTAAAGAATTAAGAAAGGAAGTAACGTAACTTACCATAAACGACAGGTTGTTTAGGAAGAGATTTCCTCGTTCATGTATAGTACTTATGTGTTTATGTGCATACACCCATACTTAGTACAAGTGTGTACTAACGCCATATATTATTACTATTTTTATAGGCGCAGTTTCTCAAGAAGATTGAAGTTCGACGAAGCGGTTTAGATTAGCGATCTCTAGACTTTGGTAGGTCCTCTTGAGTTCGAGGATGATACACTTTATTATTCTAGCTTAGTATGTTAGATATAGCTAGTGACTATTGTCCCTAGCGTTTCTTTTCAAGTATTTGTTCAAGCGTTGTAATAAGGCCAATTGGCAAACTATTATTATTACTATTACGATCATTTATTTCATTTGTTTAATATATTGATAGATTGTTGTTGAGTTTGAGCTATTAGAATATCACTCTTATGCAATACTATATGAAGTCTATGTATACTTCGCTAAGTATTAAAAAGTTTTAAATTTTCAACAAATTTAACTGTATGATTGTGATGAAAGCTAAGAAGAGGCTTGTCTGCGACATCTGAGAGGTTAACGACGCCGGTTGTGATTCATATTCCAGAATCTGGGTCGTGACAAACTTGGTATCAGATCATGACGTTAAATTTCCTTGGAACTAAGGCTCAACACAACCATGTTCCATAGTTTCTAACTTATGGTTGTGAAGGGTACCACAATCATGACTTATAGACTTTGTGATGTTAGAAATCTTCCCTTCTTCTACTATTTATCGTGCGGTCAAGAGCTTTGACATTTTCTGTCATTCTAGTATCTAACTTCCTTCTTGTGTGCGGGAGTAGAAAGAAGAACACAAGAATTAGGATTTCCAAGTGTTCTAAGGTGCCAGACTCAAGCTCTGGCCTTCCCAAGAAGGGCAATGATAGAAATGCCCAGCGTGACCGAAACACGTGTGGTAAGTGTGGCCGTTCGCATGGAGGTGAGTGCATGGTAGGGTCTAATGCCTGCTATAGGTATTAATGAAGAGGAGAAGGCCGAGTTGGCTGAATATCAGTTCAAGGATGTGGTTCAGGTATGGATTTGCTTCATAAATGCTATGCTACCATAGACTGTTGAAATAGGGTAGTAAGTTTCCAGTTTCCAAATGAGTTAGAGTTAAAATGGGAAGGGTGTGGTTCAAATCCAACAGGCCAAATAGTTTTCAATCTTAAAGCCAATAAGATGTTATCTAAGGGATACTTATGCCACTTAGTTAGAGTCAAAGACTTAGAACAAGAAGTCCCTTCCATAGACTCTGTGTCCGTAGTAAATGAGTTTCAAGATCTCTTTGCGGAGGATTTACCACGGATCCCTCCAGAACGTGAAATTGATTTCGGTGTTGACTTAGATCCCAACACCAAACCGATTTCCATTCCGCCTTATAGAATGGCTCCAGCGGAACTTAAAGAGTTGAAGTTGCAGTTAAAAGATTTACTTGATAAGGGCTTCATCCAGCCGAGCATATCCCCATAGGGCGCTTCAGTGTTGTTCGTTAAGATAAAAGATGGAACTCTTAGAATGTGTATTGATTATCGTCAACTCAACAAAGTCACTATAAAGAACAAATATCCTCTTCCCAGAATCAGTGATCTTTTTTATCAACTTCAAGGTTCAAGTTTCTTTTCTAGGATAAATCTTCGGTCGGGTTATCACCAACTTAGGGTAAGACAGGAGGACGTTCCTAAAACTACCATCCTTGGCCCTGAGATCATACATTAGGCTTTTAAAAAGGTGAGAATGATCAGAGATAGATTGGCTACTGCTTACAGTCATCAAAAATCATATGATGTTAATCGAAAGAGAGCTCTTGAATTCGAAGTAGGTGATCAAGTATACCTAAAGATATCACTCGTGAAAGGGGTGATGAGGTTTGGTAAGAAAGGGAAGTTGAGTCTGAGGTATATTGATCCTTATGTGATCTTACAGCGAGTAGGAAATGTTGCTTACGAACTAAAAATTACCGAATGACTTGGCTTTTGTTCATCCAGTGTTTCACGTTTCGATGCTTAATAAGTGTCTAGGCGATCCAGCATCCATTCTACCCATCGAGGGGTTACGAATCGGTGAGAACCTTTCTTACGAAGAGGTTCCCATTACAATTTTAGATCGCCAAGTGAAACGGTTGAGGAACAAAGAGGTTGCCACCGTAAAGGTGTTATGGGGGAACTACCTCGTTGAGGGAGGCCGAGGACAATATGAGATTTTGTTACCCTCACTTGTTCGGTTCTATGGGTTAGATATACTCTTCCTAAGTCCGATTTCGTTAATGAGACTCTAAATTTTAGTGCATTAGGCGATTTTGGTGTTTTAAGTCCACAACTGTGTGTTTTATACTTGCACTATATGAGTTAATATGAGTTCATGCTTGCTTTCATGTTGTTGTTTTTATATAGCTTTTACGTGCTTTATGTGTTGAATGAGTGTGATGTGCATTAAGTTAAAGTAAGATTCAGAAGGAAGTTCCTCTATCTTAGATATGAAGCTTCAGATAAACTTATAAGTAATGTGCATTATCCAGAGTAATTTGTGAATCAGATATTCACAAAAGAGTAAAGTTTCTAGTATGTTGATGTGTTTTTCGAAAAATACCCTCTTTGATTCAAAATGATGTGTAGTGTCATTCGGGGACGAATGTTCCTAAGGGTGGGATAATGTAACATTCCAGAAAATTTCATGTCTAGTGAAGAGCCTAGTAGGTTTTTAAGATATGTATTGTGGTACATAGGCATCCCAATTCCCAATATTGAGAATATTGGGCATAGTATAAAAAATTGGCTAAGGGGTGTTAGCCAATTTCTATATATACACAAGTACGTATAATATAATCATAGCTTGTTTAGAAATTGTACCTGCAATGAAGACCCTATGCTAAAATAACTATATTCTTCATATATGCCCAATATACACTCTCATTCAGTACTAGGCATCCAAGTGTCAAGCCTAGTACCATAGCACATAACCATGTAAAATGATCATGTAGATTAAGCAGTGCCCAAGGACATAGTGAGGATCCTTGGGACAATAAGTAAACATTCCAAATGAACCTTTCAGAAGAGTTTGTTAGGAAAGTGCAAGAAGCACAAGCACATGTGCAAATACATGTGCAAACCGGCCAAGGGGACCACCCTAATCGATTCGGTTAGGGCGGTTGGGGACAAGCGCACATGCCGGTCCAACCGCGTGGGGCCAAGCTCCCTAACCTGTTGTAGAACCTAAATAACTGACCTAACTAACTAACTAACCTAGAACCAACCAATAATAACCAACTATGGGACCCAACAACCTAGGACCTTGTCGGGTGACACCTAACCGCATAACTAAGTAAGAGATAACCTAGGATGGTCCAAAAGGTTTGTTATGGTACTAACAACTTAGGAGTACTTTAGTAATTACCCTAGGTTACTTAATTAATTAGTTTAGCAACTTAATTAATTAATTTAAATGGACAAAACCGAAATCACTAAGCAATTTCCAGATTTCGGTTAAGACAAGTAAGAGACAACCTAGTACCTAACCTAGGATGGTCCAAAGGGTTGGTTATGGTCCTAACAACTTAGGGGTACTTTAGTAATTACCCTAGGTTACCTAACTAAATAATTTAGCAACTCAATTAATTAATTTAAGAGGCTAAAATCGAAACTACTAAGGAAATTCCCAGATTTTGGTTAAGACAAGTAAGAGACAACCTAGTACCTAACCTAGGATGGTCCAAAGGGTTGGTTATGGTCCTAAAAACTTAGGGGTACTTTAGTAATTATCAACAGTTACCTAAATAATTAATTTAGCAACTTAATTAATTAACTCAAAAATGCTAAACCGAAACTAGTAAGGAAATTTCCAGATTTCGATTAAGACAAGTAAGAGACAACCTAGTACCTAACCTAAGATGGTCCAAAGTGTTGGTTATGGTCCTAAAAATATAGGGGTACTTTAGTAATTACCCTAGGTTACCTAATTAATCAACTTAGATACTTAATTAATTAATATAAAAAAGCTAAAACCGAAACTACTAAGGAAATTTCCAGATTTTGGTTAACACAAGTAAGAGACAACCTAGTACCTAACTTAGGATGGTCCAAAGTGTTGGTTATGGTCCTAACAACTTAGGGGTACATTAGTAATTACCATAGGTTACCTAATTAATTAATATATCAACTTAATTAATTAATTTAAATGACTAAAACCGAAACCACTAAGGAAAAATCCAGATTTCGGTTAAGTCAAGATTCTTATAATCCTAGTCAATTTAGAAGGGGCGTTTTTGTAATTAGATAATTGGTCTAACTTAATTAGGTTATATAATCCAAGTAGAATTAGTTAACATTCAGTTCTTAAATAGTTAGTTCCACGTTATTCACCCAAAAATGCTACAACTAAAAAGCAAGAGAAAAACGTTAAAACCCTGGACGATTTCAAGCAAGTATTCTTCAAGGTTTTTCGTGCAAAGTTCAAGGTGATCTTCGTAGATTTAATTCTACAATAAGGTATGGGTTTTCTCTCCTGGAATTATTTCTCCAAGAGGCTATTCAAACGTTTTTACTCCAAGCATATCAAAACTAGGGTTGTTCCCAACGAATTGCATGTTCACTTCCCTAGTTCTCCCGATTTGCGATTCCTGTATTTTTAGTAATGTATTTCTCGATGCATTGTTGTTTGTAGGTGGTGTTAACTGATCATTATGTCTATGTTTTAGTGATATATATGTCGAATGAAATATACATGTTAGATCCGCATAATTAGGGTGTTATCTACATGAACGTTGAATGTTATAATACCTACTTGTGTTCGAGAATATTAGATTGTCATGAGTTTTTCATTGAATTGTTTATATGTTAATCAAAGGTTAGAAGTTGGCCTGTTTAACATGTTAAAATTACCATAATGTATTTATGAAGAAATCGGTATGGCTAGCGATAATAGCATAGTTTGATTTTGTGCCAACAAAGTGGCTAGCACTAATAAATCCCAAAGATGCAAAGTGATCCCAATCTTAACTGAATGAAATCATAACATAGGGTATGCCAATCAATCGGACAAGTCCCAACATACCCTATCCACACGAACTTGTGAACGTAATAGCATTGTATAAGAAGTTGTAATTATCATAAAGAATGATACAAGACTAATAAGTAACGTGAACAAGTTAAGGTGAGTAAAGAAATAACTAAAAGCTTAAGTTATGAAATTGACCTAATATATAGTGTTAGAAAGAAGTGAGACAAGTTTCAAATACACTTAATTATGTTAAAAATACTCACATAAGTGGGTGCTAGAGTCCGTGAGACAAGCCTCACTCGCACATGTAAGTCTCATGAGATGAGATCACCACCCCGGTGGACCAGGGTCTCCGTACGTCTCCTAGTCTTAGAACTATGTTGCCAACATAGGGGCACCTAGCTACTGGATGACACCCACTAAGAACGCTAGCAAGTTAGGTTTCACCTTTGTCGGTGATTCCACCTCTTTTCGGTGTGGTAGAGACACCGGATTTCATGTTTAGCTCACATGATCTATGTCGGTTATAGCTCATGAAAAGTATCTGGTTCACTACAGACGTGAACCCCCATTTTCGGTGTGGGGAAGACAAAGACACGGTATCACCTTAGCCGGTGAGCCCCCTTTTCGGTGTGGGGAATACACAGAACTTGGTTCAACTTAATCGGTGAATCACCTCTTTTCGGTGTAGGGGAGACACTGGATTTCATGTAGCTCGCATGATCTACTTCCGTTAATGCTAAGAGAATTCTTTAAGAGAGTAAGAAAAAATAAAGTAGCATGTTCACAATGAACGACAGAGCAAAGAAGTAGAATCATTAGTTCATAGTGACCTAAGTAAAGTAAGAGCTTAATGAACATTAATCACTAGTGTTTGATAGAAACTACAAGTTAGGGTGAGCCAATAAGGGAGTATGGATTATGTACCAAGATATATATACTATGTAAATAAGAAAATAAGGGGCATAGCCAATAAAGATTGGCTTATAAATACATGCACACCCAATCAAATAAGAATGAGAAATCTAACTTGTAAGTAGGGTAGTCAAATCATTTCCTTAGTCTTGTGAATTGCTTACTCGATTCATTGTAGGTATGGGACTAAAATGAATCATTGCACTTGTAAGTAAAACATAAGATCAAAGGACATCATTGAACTACACACTAGAAAGAAGAAAATACTGAAAAAACAATTTAAGTATGAGAAAGGCATCTCTCGGCCTAGTGAGCAAAATTATAAACGTATGTTTAAGTTGTTATAAAATTATGTTCATGATTCCAAGGTCTTATGTTCATATAGAAAACGAGTTGTGTGCCTTAATTGCATGAGAATGTGTCATATACATATCATAATTCACGATTAAAGAATTAAGAAAGAAAGTAACATAACTTACCAGAAACGACATGTTGTTTAGGAAGAGCTTTCCTTGTTCATGCATAGTTCTTATGTGTTTATGTGCATACACCCATACTTTGTACAAGTGTGTACAAACCCCATATATTATTCCTATTTTTATAGGCGCAGGTTCTCAAGAAGATTGAAGTTCGATGAGGCGGTTTGGATTAGCGATCTCTAGACTTTGGTAGGTCCTCTTGAGTTCGAGGATGCTACACTTTATTATTCTAGCTTAGTACATTAGATATAGCTAGTGACTACTGTCCCTAGCGTTTCTTTTCAAGTATTTTTTTCAAGCGTTGTAATAAGGCCAATTGGCAAACTATTATTTTTACTATTACGATCATTTATTTCATTTGTTTAATCTATTGATACATGGTTGTTGAGTTTGAGCTATTAGAATATCACTCTTATGCAATACTATATGAAGTCTATGTATACTTCACTAAGTATTAAAAAGTTTTAAATTTTCCGCAAATTTAACTATATGATTGTGATGAAAGCTAAGAAGAGGCTTGTCTACGACCTCTGAGAGGTTGACGACGCCGGTTGCGATTCGTATTCCAGAATCCGGGTCATGACAATCTCATCCTCCCACTTCCTAGTGAAAATATCTATATTGGTTCAAACCTCTCGGATTTTGATGTTCTTCTGTGACTTGTTGACAATTTGAACATTTGGCCACAAAGCCCGCTATATCCTTTTTCATGCCATTCCACCAATAGATTTCCAGTAGATCACGATATTGTGAACCATGAGCCTCTTCTAAAATTCTCTCTCTTAGTCCATCAACATCCGGAGCATACAATCTAACATGGTACCTAAGCACCCCATCTCTCCCTTGGGAGAAAACCTGAATGGACTTGTCGAGAACCGATTCTGCCAACTCCATCAATGTAGGATCTAGATATTGCATAAACTTCACATCAACCAGAAAGGACGATTTGAAACTATGATGGACCATTAACCCACTCCCAGCCTTGGTGTAACCCACTGTTTGGACACCTAACTGGGCCAATCCATGCACATCACGAACCAATTCCTTCTTCTCGTCTTCTACATGAGCCATACTACCCATAGACAACCTACTTAGGGCATCCGCAACAACATTAGCTTTGTCGGGGTGGTATAGGACATGCATATCATAACTTTAAAAAGATCTAGCGATCTTCTTTGTAAGAGATTCAAGTAATTTTGGATAAACACATCTTGTGGTCGGTAAACACATCTACATGGACCCTATATAAGTAATGTCTTCATATTTGCAAAGAAAACACAACCGCCGCTAATTCAAGGTCATGAGTAGGATAATTATTCTCATGGACCTTGAGTTGACTTGAAGCATAGGCAATCACCTTACCCCATTGCATAAGGACACATCTAAAACCCACTCGAGAAGCGTCACAATAAACCACTATTCATACAAAATTTTGGTGTTGTAAAATTAATACTTTTTAAGTATTTATTTTATCAATAGTTGTAAATACATGTTTTGTCATTTTAAATGTAATTTGTTGATAATTATCCTTTTTCTTAAAGTATTAGGATTTTTATCGGTTTGTTCTGTTTATATTATTTTGTCACAGACCGACGTTCATATATTTTGTTCACTTTTTGTAAAATCATTATTTCTGTTAAATTGTACTCTTTACATGTCATTGGTTAGTTTGTTACATTTTTTCATATTCATTTTGATATTTTGCACAGTAATATTGCATACGCAGATATTTTATTGACCGGTAATTTTGGTCCATGATTTTAACATAATGGTATTGACAATTTTCAATTCCCCATATATATAATAGTTGGCCCACTAGTTTAATATGGGGGGGGGGGTGAATTAATTTTAGAATTTGGGGTTCAATTTTCAGATTTTTACTATTCATTATATTTCTCCGGCGAACTTTCGTTGGAGCTCTGATCTGTCACTACCCAAAAATACCCACTGGTCAGCTTACTACCCAAAAAGACCTCACTGGTCAGCTTATCTTCCTCACTGCCTCTCCTTTCTCCCTCACTAGAAAACCAGCCAGCCAAACAACACAAAACCCCTCTTCTTTTTTCCACTTTTTCGATTAAAACTAGACCCACCACCAGACCTTTAACCATCTGAGAAAATCATGGCAGCCGCCAGACAACCCCAAAACGACATCCTCCACCGAGCAGCCACTAGACCCACCAAAACTCCACTCATTTTTCACCTTTTCCGGCGCAAAACCCACCTGAAATGACCACCAAAACATAACCAGACCAACCAGCCGCCTGAAACACAGCCCAAACACACCCAAAACACACTTGTTCTCACCACTTGTGACCACCAAACAACTCAAAATATCCACCGAAAAGAACCAACTTAAACCACCAAACAACTTCCAAAAATACCCAAAACAATGAGCCCCAAAACCTTTTCCCTCTTCTCCATTTTTCCGGCGAAACCTCACCGGAACAGAACCAAAACCCCTCTTTTTTCTCCCTCATAATCAGAAACCACTACTAATCCTCCGGGGAAAACTCAGACGACTGCAGCTCAACAAACAAACATACAAGATCAAATTAACAAAGTTTACTCACCACCAAATCATCGAGCTCAAAGCTCGTGAACCATTCCCTTTCCTTTTTTCCCCTTTATGATTTTGGTTTATTTTATAGGTATTTCGTCCATCTCTTTCTATCTTTCCTCTACAGAGTGGCGCCATCGCCGGTGAATAGAAACACAACAACACCGCAAGCTCTGGCAAAAGGCAGTAACTCCATCTCCGACCAAAACCCTTTAAACTAACAAAACGAAGCTCCAATTTCGTAAATAAGCAGCTCCTTTGTCCTCTGATTCGATATTTTTCTCTCGGTCTATTTATAATTGCTTTTATATAGTATGTGTTCAAATCTTATCGGAAAATGTTTGGCTTCGGTGAATTTAATTTTGTTCTTTCTCATTTATTATCAAGTCTGAAATTACACATGTTTATCTCTGTATTTTTAGTTGACGATTTGTTGTTTATTTCTCAAGTTTTTCTTATTATTTTTCTTTATTTTGATGTTTTGGTTTGATATTTTCTCTTTCCAGTGGCCCAGTTATTTACTTTACATTAGATGTTATTAGATTATCATAATTGTTATTGCTACTTGATTTAATTTAGATATTTTATTCATTTTTAATTCATTTAAGTAAATATTTGTTCTTATCTTGAAATGGTGATGTGGTAGATGTTATTATGAGTATGGTGCTGATTTTATTTTATTATTGATCAATTTTACATTATTTTGTTTTACCCTCATGACTAATTTGAGAAAGTATTGTTAAAATGGAAAATGAAAAAAATCTTCTGTCGATTTTGGAGGCCTCCCCATTTTAAAAGACGAATATTTAGTTAAGTTTATATTATTTACTTGTTAAAATGGCCAATGAAGAAATTACCGTCGATTTCCAAGGTCTTCCATGTTAATAAGACGTATTTTTATATTTGAACTATCATTTGATTCATTTATTTTTATTCATATTTATTTATTACTAACACTTTTACTAAGTGTCTTTACAGGTACCTGGTGTTGCTTCCCACTGAAGCTATTCGAATGAAGTTCGAACTATATTTTATATTCATTTATTGTGTATAGTATTGATGTTAGGCAAACTTAGGCCGTTCTTATTTTATTGTTTTGTTTTATTATTATTTGTGTATATTACATGTTTATGATACTTGTACATTATTTTATTCTCCTCCTCAATTTGAAAAAAAGTGAATTCATTCGGGACTCACAGTTTTGGATTTCGAAGGATGCCTAACCCCCTTCCTTCAAAATAACTTGAACCCTTACCTAGAACCAAATTGGTTTCGTAGACATTTCTTTAAGTTAACTTTTTAATTGGTTTCCTAGTTTTCCTAAAAATTAGGTGGCGACTCCCTTTTCCCTTTAAACCCATTTACCTTCTTTTTTTTGAATAATTCTTTTAACTCCTTTATAAAGTTGAGTCACTATGACGTTTCCCCATTTAACGGGATGTCAACAGAATGGCAACTCTGCTGGGGACATAGAGATTCTAACCATTATGGGTTCATCTTTTCAAATTGAGGAGACTATTCTTTTATTGTTATTCATTATATCTTATATATTTTGTTGATTATTTGCACATTATACTCATTATTTGTTTATTATTTATTGTATATTGTCATTGCATTTTGTGGCATAATTTTCGCCAAATGGAAAATAGAATGTATTAGGACAAAGGCGGTTAAGTGACTTCCCACGACTGTCCTTCAGTAAAGCAAGCACCTTTGAGTTCTTTTGAAGTGATAAACGAATAGTTGATTTGTGGTCATCCAACGTCGTTTACTATACTTTACCCCGTAGTTTGTCCAACTCAGGTAACATGTCTCTTTTCAAAGTTCACTCTTAGTCAGCTAGTGTAGAGCTAAACTAAAACCTCGTATTTAGCACATTTGCTTGAGATGACACAACACTCAAGACACATTATTATAAGACATGCATTCATTTTTTGTATGTTATGTGATATACATATTATACATACATATGTTTTATTATAATACATTGTTTCAAAGTCACTCTTGCTAACCTAGTTTTAGAATATTCATAATCCAAGTCCAATCCTTATTCAACTCAGAATTTGTTGGAACTACGTTTGACCTGATTCCCGCTTCAACGGGATACGTAGGCTCCACAACGGCTAGGTCATGTTCCCGTAAGCTTTCCAAAATTTTAAAACAAAAACTGGGAAATTTTTTTTAGGAGGTCTCCAAAATTTTTACAAAGGAGATAGTTGTTACAATATTAAATAATGGAGGTTGTTGAAGCTGAAACAAGAATGCCCTAAAAAATTTCACCAAAGTTGTACTCAGACACCAGATTTATGAGGCATCGTTCTGAATTGGTTTACACAATTTGCATTTTTTTATTTATTTATTAATATTATTATTACTTTGTACTTGATGTTATATTCATTGTATATACATATATTTGATTTTGGTTATCTTACATTTCATTAAAAATATTTTATCTATTTGACATTTTTATTTTGGGTTGTCCTCTCTTCAATGTGACCATTAATTCTTCATTTCAATTTAATTAAAACGAGATTGCTTGATATTTCTTAAGTTGGTTTGTCCTCCCTTCAATGTGACTCATTAATTTTTCATTTTCAGTTAAACCCTTCCAAAAAAATTGTTTGGCATTTTCAAGTTGGGTTGTCCGCCCTTCAATGTGATTCATTATTTTTTTATTTTTATGTGTTTTCTTAAATTAGTAAAAAAAATGATTTTTGTTAAATTTGGGTGGTCCGCCCTTCAATGTGACTCAGTGATTTCTTCATTCTTGTTAAGTTTTCTTTAAATAATAAGAAAATGTTTTTGTTAAATTTGGGTTGCCCTCCTTTCAATGTGGCTCATTGGTTTTTCATTCCCTTTATTTTTTTCTTTCAAAAATTAATTTCTTGTTCAAAATATAGGTTTTATGTCATATCTGAATGAACTGCGCAAACATAATTCTCATCAACGAGATATGTAGGTAGCCCTTCCAAGATTCAATATTCTTTGTTCAAACGATTTTTTATTTTTTATTCTTTTAATGTTTATATTCTTAAAATCATTTTTTTGACTTGGTTGGTGCCAAAACAGTTCAAGTGTGCATGTGAAAATTAATTTGTTCAATGAGAAGATTGACTTCTTGTTAAACCATAGATTCTTTTGGTACCTTTCATTCATATTTTTGTTGCACTTGAAAATATTCTCTTTTATACATTAAAGATAAGAACAAAACCAGATTTATTGTTTCATGTGCGTTGTATAGTGAGTTTTGAGTTAAATTCAATTGTGTTGCATTGTTGATCTAGAACTTGGCATAACTATTTTTGAGGTGAAATCTTGAGTAATGTTTGATTTAAAAGATAATTGCAGGCCTTCTTTGACTCGTTTGAGCCTTTCAAAGCCTACCAAATGACATCAATCACTAGCATGTCCCATTATGAACCTTAAGCCTTTTCTTTGGAAAACCATATTTTTACCTTTTACCCTTTTTGAGTGCTTATACGCACTATCCCCTTATGCCCTGACTTTCTTGAGCGTACTAAAGGCGTACAAGTTACAAAAGAAGATTCAAAGTTCAAATTTGTCAAAGACAAAGGTTACAAATTCCTCAATTTGGAAAAACGAATTGAGTCGGGACCCGTAGTTGTGGATTTCGAAGGATGTCTAACCCCTTTCTTTCTAAATAACTTGAACCCTTACCTAGAATCAAATTGGTTTCATAGACATTTCTTTTAATTTAATTTGTTAATTGGTTTCCTAGTTTTCCAACTTTTCCCTTTAAACCCCTTTACCCTTTTTTACAAATAATTCTTTTATCTCCTTTATAAAATTGAGTCACCGCGATGTTGTGCCCTTTCACGGGATGCCAAAAACCACATACCCATTAGTACCCTATGGTAATGTCAACACCGGAGCAGAAGTGAGTCTATCTTTCAACTCTTGGAAGATTTTCTCAAAAACCTCCGACCACACAAATGTAGCTTTCTTTTGAGTTAAGGTCATCAATGGAAAAGCACTGAGGAGAACCCTTGAACAAATCTCTTATAATAACTAGCCAAACCCAAAAAGCTTCTAATATCGATAGGATTCAAAGGTCTAGGAAAACTCTTGACCGCATCCATTTACTTAGGATCAACCTCAATACCATACCCGACACAATATGACCGAGAAAAGCAATCAATCTTGTCCAAAATTTTCATTTACCACACTTATCATACAATTGGTGTCTTTGAGGACTTGCTATACTGTCCTTAAATGATCCTGATGTGCACCTTCACTCCTTGAATAGATCAAAATATCATCAATAAAGACAATCATAAATTAACCAAGATATTTTCTACATACCCTATTCATAAGGTCCATGAATGTCGTCGGGGCATTAGTTAACCCAAAAAACATAACCACAAACTCGTAGTGACCATACCAGGTTCTAATGGCCATCTTAGGAATGTCACATCCTCTTACCCTTAGTTGATGGTAACCCAAACGAAGATCTATTTTAGAGAAAAAGGTAGCCCCTTAGAGTTGATCAACTAGGTATTTCAACGTAAGAGCTACCACCATTACCTCCTTGTGGCTTAAGGTTAGACACCCTATCATTGTTGACCCTTGGAGTATTAGATGAGCCTTGGTTGGAAAACCTCTTCTTAAACCTTGGTTTACCTTGAAGCTCAAATTTACCCTTGGAATAATTCCCTTCATCGATCATTTTTACCTCTCTATTCATTTGCTTGAGCTTTTGCTCCTGAATTTGTTCGACATGAACCATAAGACGTGAAATATTCATGCTTGGAATAAGCATTGTCGACCGACATTCAATTATCACCAAGTCGGATATCCCCATAACAAATTCGTTCATCTTAGCCCTAGAATTCACCACTATTGGAGCATACTTAGAAAATTGGGTGAACTTAAGGCCATATTCCTTCACACTTATACCTCCTTGGCGAAGGTTGATGAATTCTTCCATTTTTTGCTCCCTTAACCCTATGGGGCAAAACCTATCAAGGAAGGCAGACTTGAACACTCTCCAATCAACTGGTCCCACTCTTAAGGGTCTCTCCTCCTTCCATTGCTATACCATACTTGAGCTACATCTTTCAATTGGTAGGTGACTAGTTCCGCCTACGCTTGAGAGGACACTCCCATGGCATCAACCACGTTAAACACTTCCTCAAAAAATCCTTGTGGGTCCTCTTCCATTTTGGAGCCATAGAACATGAGAGGATTTATTCTAGTGAAATCACATATCCTTGAAATGGTTGTACTCACATTTGGGTTCACTTGAACTCTAGCATCCCTAGTGACTTGAGCCGTTAGAGCATGATTCAATGTTTGGAGGGTCGTCCTTATTTTCGCATTAGTCATAGAACCTTCATCATTAGGAACTTAAGGAACTTGAGGATCTTTGGGAAGAACTCCCTCATTAGGAATTTCCTCTTCCATTCTTCTTGCGGCTGCCGTTCTTGTAGTCATAGCCTATATGCACAAGAAAAGGGGTTAGAAAAGGACTTTATAGAGTTAAAACTCTAAGTCATTACAAGGAGTACTCAGAGAAGTGAAAGTTCCTAAATATCTTATAGCCTCTCATTCATAAGTATGGCGTGCTTCATACTTAAGAACAAGACTCTACTAGACGTGGTTCAAGAGATATCATCCTAGAATCATTCTATAACCTTGTACTCTGATTACCAAGTTTGTCATGACCCGGGGTTACCCCGTAGGAGCAACATGTCATACCTGACCTCGAAGGGGTCTCATACAAGCCCTTAGATGAATCATAATATAAATACACAGAATAATGCAGAAAAATATAAAACTTTTACAATAGAAGTAAACTTCTTTTCATAAAAGAAAGTACGAATCTAAGCATATCTCAATAACCATATAGTACAATAGAGAGTGCAAATAGGGTCAAAAACCTTTACACTATAAAGTCTCAAAAGTAGGAAGTACAATAGAAATTAGAAACAATAACATCTCCTCCTCGAACTAGAGGACTCACCAAGCCTAGGGAATAGACAACTTGTCACAACCGGGGAGCACCCCCTAGACGTAACTGGCGTATTCTTCCTCAATGGGGCCTTAAACTAGCGCTTAGCATACATCATGGCATATCATAGTTAGAGAAATATGCGGAAAATTTAAACTTTTACATAATAAAGTATACTTAGACTTCTCACATATCATATATGGAGTTTACATAGACTCATGTTTATGAAGTTTACATAGACTTCTCATGTATGCAATATAGCCAATTCACTAAGTAGTCTAATACTTATCTCACATATAACCATATAAGAGAATTACAACATTCGGGCATAGCCCTTACACAAGTACATTATTCCACATATAGGATTTCAACAATAGTCTCAAGAATAAGGAAAGTAACAAGTGTCTTTAGACATAAGAAATCCTACTAAACTAGATGAGTGGCACCATCCTCGAACATTGAGGACACACCAACAACTTGGGAAAGATGTCCAAGTCTTCTTGCAAATTGCCTCTAAGCACCTCAACGGCCCGAACCTACATATTTGTATAAAGAATATGGGTTAGTACATCACTTGTACTAAGTATGGAAACATATACAATTCAAACCATTGGAAAACATGCACAAAAGGGACCGTTTCTTCAAAAACGTGGTAAGTCATTTTGACAGCATATACATAACTAGGAACTCATAAGGACCATACCTAGTTCGTAAGTCATTCTAGGAATATCTTCTCCTCTCACCCTAAGTTGGTGATAGCCGGAACTCAAATCAATTTTTGAAAGGTAACTCGCACCTTGGAGTTGATCAAGCAAATCACCAATCCTAGGGAGAGGATACTTGTTCTTTATGCTGACCTTATTGAGTTGACGGTAATGAATGCACATCCTAAGGGACCCATCCTCCTTTTTCACAAACAACATCGGAGCACCCCATGGAGAAATACTAGTTTGAATGAAGCCTTTATCTAGTAAATCGTTGAGTTGAGTCTTCAACTTTTTCAATTCGGCCGGAGCCATCCAATAAGGAGGAATTGTAATGGGATTCATATCAGGCAATAAGTCAATACTGAAGTCTATTTCCCATTCGGTTGGAATTTTGGGCAAGTCATCGGGAAAGACCTCGGAAAAATCCCTCACTACGGAGACCGACTCTAAGCGAGGAGCTTTGAAGTCTAGGTCCTTGAACCTCACAATATGGTGGAGACACCCCTTAGACATCATCTTGCAAGCTTTAATACACGAAATGATACAACCTCTAGGGATTGAGTTTGCCCCCTTTCTTTCTAAGATGGTTCATTAATAAAATTGAACTTAACTACCCTTGTTCTACAATCTATGGAAGCAAAACAAGCATGCAACCAATCCATTCCCAATATGACATCAAAATCGACCATATCAAGTTCTACCAAATCTATCATAGTAACTCTATTGGGCAACATTACAGGACAATTCCTATAGACTCTTTTAGCAATAATCGAGTCACCCACCAGGGTAGTAACTGAAAATGGTTCAATTAAGACATCGGGCAATATATCAAACTTCATGGCCACTAAAGGAGTTATAAAAGATAATGTGGCACTGGGATCTAGTAAATCACAGACATTAATGGAAAGGACTTGTAACATAGCGGTGACAACATCAGGAGATTCTTCCTGATCACCCCTAGATTGGAGAGCATAGAAGCAGTTCTTCTTTGGAGCATCAGAATTATAACCACTTTATTGAGCTTGGCTACTCCCCTTTTCGTGACCCCTAATCATAGGACAATCCCTCACCTTGTGGCCACCCTTACCACAACCAAAGCAATTATCCATCCAAACTAGAAATTCACCCACATGCTTCTTACCACACTTGGTACAAGTAGGTTTCTTGCTTGGTGAATCACCACCTCTTCCCTTTCGAGACCTAGGGTTAGACACCCTATCATCACGAGCCTTGGAAAACTTAGAAGTAACTTGCTTGGAGAACCTCTTCTTGAATCTAGGGTTTTTTGAATTTCCAATGTCCCATTAGGGGAGCACCCCCTAGATGTAACCGGCGTCGTCTTCTTCTTTGAGGATTAAGACTAGCCTCTTAGCATTCGTCCTAACATTCATAGGTTAAAAATACGGAAAATATTAAAAACTTTTACTACATTTACGTGGATGTTTACATAGACCTCTACATACACATAATATATATTCATATCGAGTATACATAAACCCTTTAGAAGATTACTTACTCTTCTACTTTTATTGCACATATATATCTAAAATAGAACATAGTCATAAAGTTTGTCTGATATCATAACCATCTAGAAACGATAATAGCAATATGGGCATAGCCCTACAACAATATAAATAAGTCGCATATATGCTTATACAAATTGTACTCAAATGAAAATAGAATGAACATAAGAGTCTTAAGAACTAAACAACTCCATAGCTAGATATTGGCATCGCCCTTGAAAAGTGAGGACCTACCCACTTGGATGGTAGAGAATATCCAAGCGTCCTTCAAGTCATCTCGAATGAACTTTCAACGACCGGAACCTAAAATGTTTGGGAAAAGGGAGAAAATGGGGTTAGTACACCACATGTACTAAGTATGAGACCATATGCACACATTATATCTAATCATGCTAAAAAGGGACATTTAGGTAACTCTGCCATGTTACCCTTTTAAAGGTTTATGCACAATCAAGCAAACCCTACCAATCATCAAGGCAGGTTCAACAAGTCAAAGCAGGTCATATGCATATCAAACATACTTGAATCCCAATCTCATATAACTCTATCGTCAAGTAATAACATCACAAGCATGAATAAAAGTTTATCATATAAATAGCAAAGCAAGACAACTAATCATGAATCCTCATAAGGTCAACAAGTGCAATGACTAAGCAAAGCTCCATAACCTTACTCGATCAAATAACCCAACAAGAACCATAATTAATAACCCACTTCACATAGAAAAACCTTTAAGAATGCAAAACATCATACTTTAACATTATAAGTCCAATACATGTTCATAAAGATAATCATCCTCATCATAAAATGTCATTTACACATGAAGTCACCACATTATCATATACATATCATTTACTCTTTGCAAGCATATATAAACATAAGGACATCCTCCCAAGACCTCCCTTCAAGGTTAACTAGTGTAATGTTTAGGTAGAGTCCCATACCCCTACCTAGACTAAAATAACCCCTTAGGTCATCCTAGTTAGAGTTCATTCATGAGTTCATTTTACCTTTTTGGGAACATCTTGGCTTAATCGACATACACCACATCAGTAAATGTGGAATCCGGTGTCATGAAACCCTACACCAAAAGAAGGGGGACTACTTGCCAAAGTAGTACCCAAGACATGAACATAGCAACTACGTGGATAAACTAGCTAGTATTCCTATGGGGGCAACATAGTTCAAGAACTAGGAGATATAATTGGGACCCTCTTTATGCTACATGAATTATAGTCTCCAATCTCAAGAGTACATTAGTGATCCTACCTTCCCTATGTGGGAAGGGACACTCCTCAATCTAGTTTACTCGGTGCTAAGCTAGAGTCCCTTTTTGAAATGTCTTTAAACCTTTATTAATAATCATAGCTTAGATTAGGTCATAGGGTTTAACCCTTATATATTCATCATCATTATAGCTCAATAGGAATTGCATGAGTAATCCTTTCATCACAATCCATATAAGTTAGGTTAACATATTTACATATTCATTCACAATAAGGCACATTGATAATCATCGCCATCCTTATAACATTACATCTTAACCAACCTCACAACCATAGTCAAGACATTTCAATTCAACATCATACCACCCTATAAATCCTAAAAAAGGCATACTCCAACACAACATCATGACTTTATCACAATTAACCATAGTTTGAAGTAAAGTATATGGATCACTAGACTTACCAAGTCTCCTTCATAGTTCATCATTAAGGTCTTACCATCAACCTTTTAAATCAACCCAATTAGGGAAGTAACATCATCACACATTGATAAACAAGAGAATAACAAGGCCAATTGCATCACTATAACACAATTCAATACTAGATCATAGCTTAAGACAAGGTAATTAGGTCAAGTTCACAACATACTTCATAACCTAAACCACATATTCAAGAACTAGCATTATAGACCTAGAATTCATCTCAATCTATTCATAATAACGTCATAGGATAGTAATCTAATCAATAAACAAGTCAATTGAACCAACATTATTCAATACGTGTCAAGACTACAACCTAGGGTTAGTGGTGGAGGATCATGTTCTTCAATATAGACCAAACCATCAACAATTACCATAATCCAGTTAAAATACATGTTAATCTATTCATTGTAACCTAAATAAATCATCAACAACTCAATTCATAACTTCAATTTCGAGATTAGATGAAACCCACTTGAAAACTCAAGTTTTGGAAATACTTTGAATGAACCCTTTAAGGAAAGAGGTCTCAAAGGTGAATAGATCTCATACCTCAACGTTTTGATTCAAATTTGGAGATGAAATCGCCCCTTTCCAGCCCCCAAAACCCTTCCTTAGCTTAGTCTTCAATGGTGTCTTCCAATAGAGAGAGAAACAAGAGAGAAGATAGAGGAATTATTTTGAGAGTTCTAATTCAACTAATGGGGTTGGAGTCTTTATATTGGGGGTTAATTAACTTGATTAGGATCCCTTAATCCCTTAAATAACCCCCTAACCCTTTAAATAATTAAATGAAATTAACTTAAAATGTGCAGTAAAATTACAGTTCAATTGACGACACCACGATCGACGGATCGTGGGTCAATCGACGAGACACCCCTCCCTCCGTCCTGCACATCCATAGTTTTGGTCAGAGACTTGTGTAGGCGAGGGATCCAACCATTTGTATAAGTTTTGGACGACGGTTGGCATCGACGTCCCGTCGATCCACACACGAGCCGTTGATTGGATTTCGTTGGTGCACACTGCCAAGGCAGTGTTGCCTCCAACATGCAAGGGTCCTCCTCAAGGGCCCTTGATTGGTCCTTGGGGAGTTGTACCCGGATGTTTTTACCATGAATCCACTTTAATACATGTTATACACTTTTCCACCAAATTTCATGAATTTCTGACTCTTATAAGCTAGCCAAATAGGCTAAGGCACGCTAGTACCTCTTTGAACCAACTTCCGAACGTCATGGACGTTCTTGGACGTTTTGGTTTCTAAACTTCCTAAATGACCTATATTCATTAAAATAGACTTGAAAACAGTTTGTAGACCTCATGGAACCTATGTCAGGCCTTAATACACATCTTGGATATTCGATGTGTTACATTATCCCCCCCCCCCAAACCAGGAACATTCGTCCCCGAATAAAACTAAAACTCTTGTGAAGGAAAGAATAGAATCAAGACTAGCATCCCAACCAACATCAATACAATACAACATAAGTCATATCATTTCAATCAAGGCAATTTAAAACTTCAATTACCACACATAAGGCTCAAATATTACATCATGAGGCATTTCCTTCTCACAACAACAACATGAGCTCAATATGCTATACATGAATCAATTAAGACAAAGTTAAACTTATCAACATGTCACATATCACTTCATAAGGACTCACCATGTCAAAATGTACAACATAACTCAAAACAATCCAAAAGCAAAATTTCCAATCCAACAGCACTGTTCACTGTAACATCACTGTGAAGTATTCAAAAATGTATATTTTGCAAAAAATCACCCAATAATCAAGAAACTTCAATTTCTAGACACATTTACATTATTAAAAAGAATGACTAACCTTAATTATCAAAGAGATGATGGTAACGGGACTTCATATCGGCCTCGGCCTCCCATGTTGCACCCTCAACTAGGTGATTTTTCCATAACACTTTTACGGAAACCACCTCTTTGTTCCTCAACCTCCTCACTTGCCTATCAAGGATTTGAACCGGTACCTCCTCATAAGAGAGGTTCAAGCCCCTAAATAGGAAGAATGGACTCGGGATCACCGATACACTTCTTTAACATAGACACATTGAAAACCGGATGAACCAAAGCCAATTCACTAGGCAACCTCAATTCATAGGCAACCATACCAACCCTTTGCAAGATTTCATAGGGGCCCACATAACGAGGACTTAACTTCTCTTTCTTGCCAAATCTAACAGCCCCCTTCATAGGTGAAAATTTCAAGTACACCTTATCACCTTCTTCAAACTCTAGATCCCTCCTCCTATGATTGGCATAAGACTTTTGCCGTCTATAGGCCATTTGCAAGTGATTTCTTATAATATGAACCTTTTCCAAAGTCTTATAAATCAAATAGTGACCAAGAATTGAAGACTTATCGACTTCAAACCGCCCAATAGGAGACCTACACCTCCTATCATACAAGGCTTCATAGGGAGCCATGGAAATGGATGAATGGAAACTATTATTGTAAGCAAACTCTACCAAAGGCAAGTGCTTATCCCAACTTCCCTTAAAGTCGATGACACAAGCTCTAAGCATATCTTTAAGGATTTGAATAGTATGTTCTGCTTAACCATCCGTTTGGGGATGAAAAGCGGTACTCAACTTCATTTTAGTACCCAACCCTTCTTGAAATGACCTCCAAAACCTAGATGTGAATTGTGCACCCCTATCCGATATGATGGATAACGGAATACCATGGCGATACACAATCTCATCTATGAAGATCTTAGCATAATCTTTCGCCGAATAAGTAGATTTGATGGGAATAAAATGAGAGGACTTGGTCAACCTATCAACCATCACCCATAAGGAGTCATATTGCTTTTGAGTCTTTGGCAAACCTACCACAAAATCCATATTGACATCTTCCCACTTCCAAGTAGGAATTTGGATTTCTTGTAGTAAGCCACACGGCTTTAGATGTTCGGCTTTCACTTGTAGGCAATTTGGACACTTAGCAATAAACTCCGCTATGTCCCTTTTTAAAGCTTCCCACCAATACACCTCTCTAAGGTCATGATCCATCTTTGTTGACCCCGGATGAATGGAATAACGGGATTCATGAGCTTTCTCAAGAATTTGGTTCCCCAAATCATCAACATTAGGAACACACAACTGCCCTTGATACCTCAAAACACCATCCCCCCTGAGGGGAATGACTCATTAAACTTGCCAAGGACCGATTCTTTCAACTCCATCAATGGTTGATCAAGGTGTTGTTTGGACTTCACCTCAAAAACCAAGGATGATTCGTACGTATGATGAACCATGACACTACCATTTGGAGAACCTTCCAATCTAACACCCAATCTAGCCAACCTATGAACATCTTTCACAAGGTCTTTCTTGGCTTCTTCTATATGAGACACACTACCTATGGTCAAGAGACTTAGAGCATCCGCCACCACATTGGACTTGCCGGGGTGACGGAGAACATTCATATCATAATCATTCAAGAATTCTAACCACCTTCTTTGTCGGAGATTCAACTCTTTTTGGGTAAACACATATTGGAGACTCTTATGGTCGGTAAACACATCAACATGAACAGAATATAAATAATGCCTCCATATTTTCAAGGCAAACACTACGGCCGCTAAATCAAGATCATGAGTGGGATAGTTCTTCTCATGCACCTTAAGTTTTCTATAAGCATAGGCAATCACCTTCCTATGTTGCATAAGCACACACCCCAAACCCACACGGGATGCATCACAATACACAACGAAGCCCTTTGTTCCCTCCGCTAAAGTCAACACCGGAGCAGAAATAAGCCTATCTTTCAAGATTTGGAAGATCTTTTCACATGCCTCCGACCACTCAAACTTTTTACTCTTTTGGGTAAAAGTAGTCAAGGGAGATGCAATGGACGCAAAACTATCCACAAACCTCCGATAATAACCCGCTAGACCCAAGAAACTCTTAATGTTGGTTGGAGTCAACGGTCTAGGCCAATTTCTTACCGCCTCCGTTTTCCTTGGATCAACCTCAACTCCCTCACTAGAGATGATATGACCTAGAAATGCCACCGATCTCAACCAAAACTCACATTTGCTATACTTGGCAAACAATTGATGTTCTTTAAGGGTTTGCAATACCACCCTCAAAACCCATGTGATTACCCTCATTTTTCAAATATACCAAGATGTCGTCAATGAATCAAATTACAAATGAATCTAGGTAACTTCGAAATACCATATTCATTAGGTCCATAAACGCTGCCGGACCATTAGTGAGACCAAAGGATATAACTAAGAACTCATAGTGGCCATATATAGTCCAAAATTCCGTATTTTGGTACATCCTCACCTCTCACCCTAAGTTGGTGATACCCTGACCTCAAGTCAATCTTAGAAAAGTAGCTTGCCCATTTGAGTTGATCAAACAAGTCGTCAATCCGAGGAAGAGGATACTTGTTCTTAATAGTGACTTTGTTGAGTTGGCGATAGTCAATACACATTCTCAAGGACCCATCCTTCTTCTTTACAAACAAAACCGGAGCACCCCATGGAGAAATACTAGGTACATGAAACCCTTGTCTAGTAAGTCTTTGAGTTGTGCCTTCAACTTCTTTAATTCGGTCGGAGCCATCCGATAAGGAGGAATTGAAATGGGGTTTGTTTCCGTTAGAAAATCAATACCAAAATCAATTTCCCGTTCGGGAGGAATACCGGGAAGGTCATTAGGAAAGACCTCAAATTCACTCACTACGGGGACCGACTCAATGGGAGGAATTTTGGAGTCTAAATCTTGGACTCTTACTATGTGATATAGACAACCCTTTGAGATCATTTTGCATGCTTTTAGACAAGAAATGATACAACCTCTAGGAATAGAACTTCCCCCCTTCCACTCAACAACGGGTTCATTTGGGAAATTAAACCTCACCACCCTTGTTTAACAATCAATAGTGGCAAAACAAGAATGTAACCAATCCATACCCAAAATGATATCAAAATCAAGCATATCTAGTTCTACTAGATCAACATTGGAAACTCTATTGGGCAACATGATAGGAAAATCCCCATATGCCCTCTTTGCAACTACCGACTCACCCACCGGAGTAGACACTAGAAAGGGTTCATGCAAGATATCGGGTAAAGTATCAAATTTTTTAGCTACAAGAGGTGTACCAAAAGACTAAGTAGAACCCGGATCAAGTAAAGCATAAACATCAATAGAGAAAACTTTCAACATACCGGTCAACCACGTTGGGAGAGGTCTCTTGCTCACCCCTAGTGCGGAGAGCATAGAAGCGGTTCTTCTTAGGAGCATCACTAGAACACTTGCTTGAGATTTACTTCCACCCCTATCTTGCCCCTTCACATTAGGGAAATCCATAACCTTGTTTCCACTCTTACCACAACCGAAACAATTGTCCATCCCCTTAAGGCAATCACCATAATGCTTCTTGCCACACTTTGCATAAGTTGGCTTCCTAGTTGGTGAACTAGTACTCCCTTCATTTTGAGACTTAGGGTTAGACACCCTATCACCCCTAGCCTTTGGGAACTTATATGGAACTTGATTTGAGAACCTATTCTTGAACTTAGGCTTGTCTTGAATTTCAAACCTATTTTTAGAAGAACCACCATCATAAGATCTTGCCCTTTTAGAATCTCTACTCTTCCTCCTAGCCCTTGCCTCCTCCACTTGTCTATCATGCACCATAAGATGGGAAATGTTCGTGTTGTCATGTATCATAGTCGAATGACGCTCCTTTGCAAGCCTTCCGACACCCCCGTCAGAAAGCGGCTCATTTCATCTCTAGGATCGGAAACCAAAGAAGGAGCATATTTTGACAATTGAGTAAATTTCATGGAGTATTCTAGAACACTCATACATCCTTGATGAAGGTTGATGAACTCCACCACTTTAGCTTCCCTCATCCCCCTAGGAAAGAACCGATCAAGAAATGCCTTCTTAAAGATCTCCCAAGTCACCGGTCCACCCCGAAGAGGCCTATTTTCCCTCCATTGGACATACCAAGTTTGAGCCACATCGTTTAGTTGATATGTGGCTAACTCGGCCTTTTCACTAGTGCTTAACCCCATGGCAAAGAGTATCTTATAAACTTCATCGATAAACTCTTGGGGGGTTTCTTCAACCTTAGACCCATAGAAAGTAGGAGGATTCATCCGAGTGAAATCCCTTAGAGGGGATGCCATGGTAGAGACTAGTTGATTGGCTCGGGGAACAACCTCCCGATTAGCTTGGGCTTGAATAGTAGTGGCTTGGCCTTGAGTAGTAATGTCTTGGGCCATTTGAACAAGGATAGCCCTTGTGTCACCCTCCGCCAAAGGTGGAGGATTTGCCGTAACTTGATCATCCACAACATCTTCATCAAGAGGAGGAACTTGATCACCACGGGGAGGAGCTCCCGCATTAGCAATCTCTTCCTCAAGCCTTCGAGTCGCATTCCTTCGAGTATTCATTGCCTATAACAAAAATACAAGTTAAGGTAAAATCACACAATAGTTACTCTAGAGGCACGATATTGGATTTCCAAGAAAGAGAGAGATTCCTAGGCATAACATAGATTCCTATTCATAAGTGTGGCGCGCTTCACAATTATGAGTACGAATCTACATAGACATGGTTGAGAGAGACATCATCATCAAGGATATTTAACCTCATGCTCTGATACCAAGTTTGTCACATCCGGGGAGCACCTCCTAGACGTAACCGGCGTCGTTGTCCTCTTTGAGGATTAAGACTAGCCTCTTAGCATTCGTCCTAACATTCATAGGTTAAAAATACGGAAAAATTAAGAACTTTTACTACATCTACGTGGAGGATTACATAGACCTCTACATACACATAATATATATTCATATTGAATATACATAGACCCTTTGTATAAGAAGATTACTTAGTCTTCTACTCTTATTGCACATATATATCTAAAATAGAACATAGTCATAAAGTTTGTCTCATTTCATAACCATCTAGAAACGATAATATCAATTTGGACATAGCCCTACAAAAATATAAAGAAGCCGCATATAGGCTTACACAAATATTACTCAAATGAAAATAGAATGAACATACGAGTCTTAAGAACTAAACAACTCCATAGATAGATATTGGCATCGTCTTCGAAAAGTGAGGACCTACCCACTTGGATGGTAGAGAATATCCAAGCCTCCTTCAAGTCGTCTCGAATGAACCTTCAACGACCGGAATCTAAATTTTTTGGGAAAAGGGAGAAAATGGGTTTAGTATGCCACATGTACTAAGTATGAGACCATATGCACACATTATGTCAAATCATGCTAAAAATGGACATTTAGTTAAATCATGCTATGTTACCCTTTTAAAGGTTTATGCACAATCAAGCAAACCCAACCAGTCATCAAGGCGGGTTCAACAAGTCAAAGAAGGTCATATGCATATCAAACATACTTGAATCCCAATCTCATATAACTCTAGCGTCAAGTAATAACATCACAAGCATGAATAAGAGTTTATCATATAAATAGCAAAGCAAGACAACTAATCATGAATCCTCATAAGGTCAGCAACTGCAATGACTATGCAAAGCCCCATAACCTTAATCAAATAACCCAACAAGAACCATAATTAATAACCCATTTCACATAGCAAAACCTTTAAGAATGCAAAACATCATACTTTAACATTATAAGTCCAATACATGTTCATAAAGATAATCATATTCATCATAAAATATCATTTACACATGAAGTCACCACATTATCATATACATATCATTTACTCTTTCCAAGCATATATAAACATAAGGACATCCTCCCAAGACCTCCCTTCAAGGTTAACTAGTGCAATGTTAAGGTAGAATCTCATACCCCTACCTAGACTAAAATAACCCCTTAGGTCATGCTAGTTAGATTTCATTCATGAGTTCATTTTACCTTTTTGGGCCCATCTTGCCTTAACAGACATAGACCACATTAGAAAATGTGGAATCCGGTGTCATGAAACCCTACACCGAAAGAAGGTGGACTACTTGCCAAAGTAGTACGCAAGACATGAACATAGAAACTACGTGGATCTACTAGCTAGTATTCCTATTGGGGCAACATAGTTCAAGAACTAGGAGATATAATTGGGACCCTCTTTATGCTACATGCATTATAGTCTCCAATCTCAAGAGTACATTAGTGATCCTACCTTCCCTATGTGGGAAGGGACACTCCTCAATCTAGTTCACTTAGTGCTAAGCTAGAGTCCTTTTTTAAATGTCTTTAAACCTTTATTCATGAACACAGCTTATATTAGGTCATAGTGTTTAACCCTTGATATTCATTATCATAGCTCAATAGGAATTGCATGAGTATAAACCTTTCAGCACAATCCACATAAGTGAGGTTAACACATTTACATATTCATTCATAATAAGGCACATTGGTAATCATCACCATCCTTATAACATTACATCTTAACCAACCTCACAACCATAGTCAAGACATTTCAATTCAAAATCATACCACCATATCAATCCTAAACAAGTCATACTCCAACACAACATCATGACTTAATCACAATTAACTATAGTTTGAAGTATAGTATAGGGATCACAAGACTTATCAAGTGTCCTTCATAGTTCATCATCAAGGTCTTACCATCAACCCTTTAACTAAACCTAATTAGGGAAGTAACATCATCACACATTGTTAACCAAGAGAATAACAGGTCCAATTGCATCAACACAATTCAATACTAGATCATAGCTTAAGACAAGGTAATTAGGTCAAGTTCACAACATACTTCATAACCTAAACCACATATTCAAGAAATAACATAATAGACCTAGAATTCATCTCAATCTATTCATAATGACGTCATAGGATAGTAATCTTATCAATAAGCAAGTCAATTGAACTAACATTATTCAATACGTGTCAAGACTACAACAGATGGTTAGGGGTTGAGGATCATGTTCTTCAATTTAGACCAAACCATCAACAATTACCATAATCAAGTTAAAATAAATGTTAATACATTCATTATAACCTAAATAAATCATCAACAACTCAATTCATAACTTCAACTTCGAGATTAGATGAAACCCACTTGAAAACTCAAGTTTTGGAAATACTTTGAATGAACCCTTTAAGCAAAGAGGTCTCAAAGGTGAGTAGATCACATACGTCAATGTTTTGATGAAGATTTGGAGATGAAATAGACCCTTTACAGCCCCCAAAACCATTCTTTAGCTTAGTCTTCAATGGTGTCTTCCAATATAGAGAGAAACAAGAGCGAAGGTAGAGGAATTGTTTTGAGAGTTCTAATTCAACTAATGGGGTTGGGGTCTTTATATTGGGGGTTAATTAACTTAATTAGGCTCCCTTAATCCCTTAACTAACCCACTAACCCCTTAACTAATTAAATGAAATCAACTTTAGACATGCAGGAAAATTATAATTCAATCGATGACACCACGATTGACGAATCGTGGGTCAATCGATGAGACACCCCTCCCTCCGTCCTGCACATCCGTAGTTTTGGTCAGAGACTTGTGCAGGAGAGGGATCCAACCATTTGGATAAGAGTTGGATGACAGTTTGCATCGACTCCTTGTTGATCCACACACGAGACGTTGATTTGATTTCATTGGTGCACACTGCCAAGGCAGTGTTGCATCCAACATACAAGGGTCCTCTTCAAGGGCCCTTGGTTGGTCCTTGGGGAGTCGTACCCAGACGTTTCAACCATGAATCGACTTTAATACATGTTATACACTTTTCCACCAAATTTCATGAAGTTTCAACTCTTATAAGCTAGACAAATAGGCTAAGGCACGCTAGTACCTCTTTGAACCAACTTCCGGATGTCATGGATGTTCTTGGACGTTTTGATTTCTAAACTTCCTAAATGACCTATATTTATTATAATAGACTTGAAAATAGTGTCTATTACTCATGGCACCTATGTTAGGCCTTAAAACACTTCTTGGATTTTCGAAGTGTTACATCCAACCTTCCTTTAGAATTACCTCCCTCATAAGACTTGGTCCTCCTAGCATCCTTAAGCTTCCTCTTGAGCGTAATATCTTCCACTTGTTGAGCATGCACCATCAACCGAGAAATATCCATGTTGTCATGAAGCATCGCCAAACGACACTCTTCAACCAAATCATCGGATACTCTCATCACAAAACCGTTCATTTCATCCCTCGGGTTTAAAACCAATGAAGAGGCATACTTAGACAACTTAGTGAACTTTAAATAGTACTCAAGTACACTAATACTTCATTGGCGAAAATTAATGAACTCTTCAACTTTAGCCTCCCTTTTCTCCCTTGATAAGAACCTATCAAGAAAATCCCTTCTAAACATCTTTCAACTTATGGGACCCGCTCTAAATGCCCTATTGTCCCTCCATTGAGTATACCAAGTTTGAGCCATATCCTTGAGTTGTTAGGCGGATAGCTCGGCCTTGTCATTAGAACTCACCCCCATTGCATACAAGATCTTGTAGAGTTCATCAAGAAAGTCTTGGGGGTCTTCATTCACCTTCGACCCAAAGAACATCGGAGGGTTCATCCTAGTGAAGTCTCTCAAGCGAGAAGATATGGTACTAGCATTTTGGTGCACCCGAGATCCAACTTACCGGTTTGCTTGAGCTGTCATGGCTTGAGCTTGAGTTGCTACGGCATGGGCTTGAGTAGTCATGGCTTGAGACAAACTTAGAAATTTGACCTTATTTCTATATCCGTCATAGACGGAGGAATGAGCGGAACTTGACCACCCAAAGAAACTTGTTCTTGAGGAGGGGCTTGATTGCCTTGTGGAGGAGCTTGGTTTTCTTGGGGAGGAGCAGCCGCATTAGTAATTTCTTCTTCAACTCTTCTTGTGGCTTCCCTTCTAGTAGTCATAGCCTATAACCACAATAAAAGGGTTAGATGAAAAGGACACATAGAGTTAAGACTCTTATGGCACGACAAAGGGATTACCAAGAAGATGAGAATTTCCTAAGCATCACATAGCCTCTCATTCATAAGTGTGGCGCGCTTCCCAATTATGAAAAAGACTCTACATAGACGTGATTTAGTGAGACATCAATCATAAGGTTACTCAATCACATGCTCTGATACCAAGTTTGTCACGACCGGGGAGCACCCCCTAGACGTAACCGACGATTTTGTCCTCGAAGAGGCCTTAGACTAGACCTTAGCATAAATCATGGCATACAGAGGTAGAGAAAATGCGGAAAATTTAAAACTTATATTTAGTGAAGTATATTTGGACTTCTCACATATCTTGTATGGATTTTACATAGACTCCTCGCTTATGAAGTTTACATAGACTTATCATTTATGCAATATAGCCAATTCCTTAAGTAGTCTAATACTTATCTGACATATAACCATCTAAGAGAAATACAACATTCGGGCATAGACCTTACACAAGTACATAATCAAACATTGAGGATTCACCAACAACTTGGGAAAGATGTCCATGTCTTCTTGCAAATGTCCTCTAAGCACCTCAACGACTCGAACCTACATATTTGTAGAAATATAAGGAATATGGGTTAGTACAACCACTTGTACTATGTATGGAAACATATGCAATTTAAAACATTTGAAGATATGCACAAAAGGGACCATTTCTTTAGAAACATGCTTAGTCATTTTGAAAGCCTTTATGCACACACAAGAGAGCATATACAAGTCAAGGATTACAACAATATAAGATGTGTTCATAAATAAGGACGACATCAACATAAAGCCATATTAACATTTCATGTTCATTAATTCATATCATAAACATACAAGACCCTTACCAACAATCCCATCCCAAGCCTACAAGTGCAATACTCATCTGAAGCCCCATAACCCCACATAATCAAGTAAACAAGAAAAGAGATCATAATTAATGCCTTGCTTCATATACCATAATATCATGTATAGTCATCATCGCAGATAGCAACTTAGACAAATATCATGTTCATCAATGTAATCAACATCATATAAGAACAACATCATATAGAACCAACATTATACATTTCATGATATCACAAGTGCATAAGAACAACCTCCTAGGACTCCCATCAAGTCCAACTTGTGCAATGTATAGGTAGAGTCCCATACCCCTACCTACACCAAGTAGAACCCTTTAAGTCACCCTAGTTAGTGTCCATCTTCATTACTTCATTCATTCATTTTACTTTCGGGAACAATCGCCTTAACCGAAAATAGACCATGTGAGCTAAACATGGAATCCGGTGTCATGAAACCCTACACAGAAAAAATGTGCTCTACTTGCCAAAGTAGAACCAAAACATGAACATAGCATTCTAGGTGGATCCACTAGCTAGTATTCCTATCGTGGCAACATAGTTAAAGAACTAGGAGATATGCTAGAAACCCTCTTTATGCACATTTGCATTGTAGTCTCCATATCATGAGAAAAATAGTGAACCTACCTTCCCACATTGAAAAATGACACCTCTCATATCTAGTTCGCTCGGTGCTAAGCTAAAGTCCCATTTTGAAATGCCTTTAAGTCATTCTTAATGATCAATCTTAATATATGACATAGGAGACTAACCCCTTGTATAAGCATGTCATTAGATCATTAGGTATAGGATGAGAACTTCCTTTCGTCACAAACCATCATTAGTGAGATCATCACATCATAGTCATATCATAATAAGTCACACAAGAGAATCACATTCAAACTTGCATGATCATACCTGTATCAAGATCTCACAATCCAACATACCCATAACATGCCATCATAATCATCATATCATCATCTTCTTAATGTTATTCACATAATCATACTCCAATTGAATACCATCATCAATTATAAACAATCATTATTGAAGTAGAGAACTTATAATCATAAAAGTCTTACCACTAGCCTCCAAGCATAACCTTCAAGATATTACCCTCAATTCATCACAATTATCCAATAATCTAATCAGCGTCATCATAATATAGTGAATTGAACAATAACATAATCAATTCCAACAACTCTAATCATCTACAAGTCTAATTCATAGTTAGGTTTAGGGAAAAGGGTTCAATCATAGGTCTTTCGTGGCAACAAGGTCAAAGACTAAGAACTAAAACAATTAACCAATTAAAAATCATAATCTATCAATACTAATCAAAGTAATTCAACATCAAATCAATTTGAAAGACAATTTACGAAATTGGATGAAAACCCATGTTTTAGACATCTTTGGAAACCAATTTTTGAAGAGCCTCTTGGGAAAAGATATCCCAAGAGTTAATAGCTTCAATACCTTAAGATTACTTTAAGATTTATGGAGAAATATTTTAGTCCTGGAGACCTAATCAACCTTGGAGATGGTCTTCAATGGTGGTCTATGGAATAGAGAGAGAAAGTAGAGAGAAGTTGGAGAGAATTGAGTTTCAAAATAATGAGGTGTTGAGTTAGTTTAATGAGGGTTAACTCTTATATAGTCCCTAACTAACTTAATTAACCACCCCTTAACCCTTGATTAATCACTTAACTGATTAACCAACTAACCTACTTAATTAAAAAACTTGGCAGTGAACTCGAGTGACAAATGGTGGTTGCCTGTCTACGGGGTGTCGATCAGACAATGGCCCCGTACTGGCACTCTATCGTACTGGTCAAAGAGTGTTTCTTGGGATACTTTTGGAAAAAATTTAAGTGTCAACCAACTACACAAGATGATGGAGCGTCGTTCAAACAATGGCTCGTCATTTGTGTTCGTGGTTGCACACTGCGATAAAGTTATTTTGGAGGGTCAGTGGATGTTTCCTCCTAAAAGTCCCTTAGGGTGGTACTTAAGGAGTCGTACATGAACGTTTTGACCCTAAACACACTCTACTATATGTTTAACACCATTTTACCAAATTTGACTAAATTCCGACTCTAAAAACTCCTTTAAACATGCCATGGCACACTAGCTCAATTTCACTAGTCTCCGGACGTCTTGGTCATTTCTTAACGTTTTGAAACTTCCTACTTAGTTTCAATGCACTAATTTAGGCTTAGAAACATTGTTTTGAGACTTAGTTAATCATGTGAGGCTCTAGCTAGGTCATGGAACTTCCGGAGTGTTACACAACCCAAGCTTAACTTGAAGAAAGTAGTATGTATCAACGACCAAAACCTACACTCATAGAATTCAGAATATATGGGTTAGCACAAATAATGTACCAAGTATGGAAGCCATGAACAAAATCATTAAAACATGCATAAAAGGGATATTTAGTTGAAATCATACTTTTATCAAGATTAAAAGTCATTATGCACATTTAAGAATAAACAGAACCCAAACCAACATATAAGACAGCCAAAGCGACACTAGTGCAATGCAAAGGTAAAGTCCCATAACCCTACCAAATTCTATGTATTAGATTTAGGCTACAAACATCATACATATCTTAGTTTGCCTTATTCATAGTCAATATACATAGGTAAGTAGCCATACACACTCGTAACTTGTAACAAGTAAAGTCAGCCTTATCATTGATACATATCTTTCGTAAATAATCCATAAGTCATATAACACAAGAGAACTTGACCATAACTCCTCTTAAAATGTACTTCTGGAATGCATAAGTGAAGTCTCATACCCCCACTCTCACTAACTAGTACCCCTTAAGAAGTCATAATTAAAGTCCATGTCATTACCATAATTCATAATCATATCATAGTTCATATTCATATCATATAGGGAAGATAGCATTAACCGACATAGACCATGTGAGATATATGGAATCCGTTGTTCAACCCCCACACCGGAAAAAGGGTGACCAACTTGCCTAAGGTAGAACTATCATAATAGCTTTTAGGTTGATCAACTAGATAAATACCAATGTGGTCACATAGTTATGGGATAAAGATATTTCTACTAGAAGCTCATACATTCTAGCGTAAAAGGTTTCCATCTCATGAACTAACATACAATAGGATGTCGGACTATCTAACGTAAAAGTTACCATATCATTTTCATATCCGCTTGGTGCTAAGCATAAATCCCTTTAATATTTATATGAAGTCTTTACTCAAGTTCATGTTCATAGGAGAATGCACTAGGCGCTCCAACAGCATAACAACATTAGAGCTCATAGACTCATTAGGTGATAATTGAATGACCTTTCAACCTTGGAATTATTAACATGTGAGTAAGACTTTCACAACATACTTATAAGGCGTTCTGAGAATATCCTTTCATACAACCCAACAATAACATCATAGTCATAGCATATCATACATAGTCATATGTAGGGGTGGGAGAGGATGATCTTACAACAATACCACAACTACACAATCATAAAAGTATTTTTACCTTGCAAGTGATTCACAATCTCATACATAATTCTCATAAAAAGGTACTAGCCCTCATACATTTACCCTTCAAGGGTCTTGAAATCACAATCAACCCAACCATATACAATTACTACATAATATAGGAGGAATTTCATGATTCAATAGCTTAATTAACATAAACATATTCAATTGACATGTTCATAATATCAACCAACCCACAACGTCACTTCATGATTTACAAACATGGGGAAATATGGGTCTATGGGGAATTTTCATCATAAAACATCAATACTCCATCAATATATTCCTAGTTCAGCATAACAAACCACAAACGATCATAAATAAACAATAAAAACTTTTTAAAAAGAAGACCCGTATCATAGATTAACCCTCATTTAATGCCTCCTACCCCATCAGTGACCACGACCACTTAGACGGCTCATCTAGGGGACCACATATCGTGATGGTGCCCGTATTTCTTTAGGCAGTAGTCTCCCCTAATTTGTCTACCTACCCATGAGGACAAGGCATGATCACGTGACCTCCCACGATTTGTGGTCATGACCACGAGTCGTGGTGGAGGTCGTGGTCTTGAGGCCATGGCCATGATTCTCAAGACTTGCCTCCACACGCCAAGGCATCCTCACGAGCAACTACATGAACCACATTCATGCCTCGTCAAGGGCACCACGACCCATGGTGGTGCCCGTGGTCCCTTGACCAGTAGCTCCCCCAAGATATCCCAATTTACATGAAACCAATGATGTTTCACAACCACCTTCATGAGTCGTCGAGTGGACCATGATCCGTGTTCCCTCTCGTGAAGGTTGGGCAGTGTTCTCTTAGCAAGGGAAATCCTTCGCTTGGCCCCTTTTCTTTGGCACTTGGCCCTAAGTCTTGACTCAATAGACCTCATTTGAACCCTAAATGACTAAAAATTTGGGGAGTCATTTAACGATTTTGAACCTTGCGTTTAGGATCTAGTTTAACCTTCCATTTTCCGGAGAGTTACATAAATCTCTATTATAGGCTCCAAATATTTTATGATTGAAGAAGATTCATACCCTACATGTATCCCCATCCTTCTTTTAGGCCCATCTTTGAGTGTTGTGGTGGAGCAATCGAAACATATACCATACATCCCGAGATTCTAAGAGGGAAATATTTGTCTCTTAACCAAAACCAATTGTAATGAGGGAGAATTCATGATAATTGGTCGGCCTTATGCGCACAACTGCTGCTCCATCCAAAAAAGCATTCCCCCACATACATAGACAACTTTGCTCTCATTAGCAATGGTCTAGCTATAAATTGCAGACGTTTAATCAATGATTCTGCTAGACTATTCTGCTTATGAACATGAGTAACCAAATGTTCAACTGTTATACTAATAATCATCAAATGTATGAGATGCAAACTCACCAGCATTAGCTAGACAGATTGTCCCTTATTGCATAGTCTGGAAATTATGTTTTTAATCTTATTATGTGAGCCAACAATCACGCGAATGTCATGTTGCGAGTTGATCATAATCGCACATGTGACCATCTTGTAGAAGTATATATCAAAACCATATAATATTTAACAGGTCCACATGCTTGTTAAATTGGTCCACATATTTCACCCTATATACGTTCTAGAAACGCATGAAATTACATTCCAACCTTGACTGTTATTGGTTTAATAATCAACTTTTCTTGAGAACAAGAAACACAAGAGAATCCCTTTGACTGAAGGATATTTGGGCCTTTTAAGGTATGCCCATGTGAATTCTCAAATATTTTGCACATCATATTGTAGCGACCGTCATAGAAAATAGGTCTAGCTAGAGCTTTGCTTGTGTTTCATGAGTTAATAATGTGTTAAAATAGTGAATTTTAGTTTTGAATTCAGTTTGGTATGTTTGTATGTCAAACGTAAAGAGACGACCAAGACGTTCGACGACTAGACGTCTATGTGCTTGCATGTGTTTTGGTGTGCCTTTGTATGTTTTGGGAGATGTTTGGGATTCAAATTTATAGGGGAGGAACCTAAGACCTAAATGAACATGTTTAGGAGTTTAACGTTCGAGTACGATCCCACCTAGGACCCACGAGGGGCCTAGAAGAGGACCCTATCTCAAGAGCAGGATACTGCCAAGCAGTGTCAAACGACGGCCCCAAGGGACGACCAGTCGATCAAATGATAGCCCATGGACCCTGGGCGTCGATTTACCCTACAAGGCCTACACAAATAAGGGTCTCTGACCCAAATTATTGACCCCATCAAAGTGGCATCGGTTAGACGATGGTCCATCATTTAGAGAGTCGTTGATAGGTCTGCAAAAGCTGCTGAGATGCGGCCTGGCTTGGGGTGTTTTAGTAAGTTCACCCCAAGTCTTTTATAAAGTGTGGAAGGTTATTTCATGTTTGTTTAGGTATTTTAAGAGGGTTTAAACACTTATATCTAGGTTAGTCCTTACTTTTCAAAAATCAAAACCCCTCCATCAAGAAAGACTCTCTCAAACTCCATATAAGCTAGAACTCAAGGAAGGGCTAGGAGTGAAGGTTTTGGGTGATTTCTTCAAAAAATTCTCGTGGGCTCTCCATATGAAGGTATGGTAGTTAATCCTTGACTCTTCTTTCCTTCAAGGATCCCATTCAAACACTTTACAAAAAGGGTTTTAAACTCCAAATTCTTCTATTTTGAACTCTAAGCATGATCTTTGCATGAAAACATTGTAATAAATGAAATATGATATATTTCAATGTTAGTTGATGATTTTAAAGTCAAAACCCCAATAAACCCATGCTCATGCATATTCTCAACCTTTAACTTATAGTGTGGGCTTAATGTATATGTTTAGGTAATGTTGGAGTTGTGTTTCTTTATGTTGTATTATGAATAGTTACTGCCTTATTATGCTTATTTACGATAATTTTGTGAAGTATTGGTAAAAGGTGGTGTCTAGGATGAAGGGTAAGTTGGTTTAAATTGTTTGGTCCTTATTGTGAAATGATCTTGAGTATATGGTCCACCTTTGGTGGCAGTGTTTACTTGAAGTATATGAATATATACATTTTATATATATATATATATATATATATATATATATATATATATATGTGTGTGTGTGTGTGTGTGTGTGTGTATATGTGTGTGTGTGTTTTTATTGTGAGTATGGACTTGAAGGCATAGCATGTGAAGTAAAGTGATAATCATGATGTATATGCATGATATGTTTTAGGAAGTTAAAAATGTGTATCTTGAAGAGGTTATGTCTAAATGAAGCATATGCATATGTGAAGCATGATGGTGTGTGAATTATGATGAATGTGGGCATGAGCATGTCTAGAAGTCAATGTTATGGATTATGGTGATTATGTGAAAGGTGTGCTCACATGTACTCACACACACAGTTTAAATGTATGACTGAAGTTATGAATAAAAATGCGGGGGATTGTAGGGTGGACACTCTTCGTGAGTAGAGCTCAAGTGTCTAGACCATTCCCTACTATTCCTAAAGAACTCAAGTAATGAAAAGGGGGATTTGTGGGTGAACACTCTTCGTGAGTTGAGATGAAGTGTCTAGTAGCAACCTCACTATTTCCAGGAGCTTTCTAATATAGGTTGGAGGTTGGATACCCTTAGTGAGTTGAGATGTGGTGTTCAAAAGTAACCACTAGGGATTAGTACTCTTCGTTAGTTGAGACGTGGTGTTAAATAGTTATCCCTTAACCTATAGTCAGTGAATGTTTAAGACTCCGTGGGGGAGTTATGCTTAGCACCGAGAGGATTTGAAGAAGGGGTGGGTACACTTCGTGAGTAGAGATGTTGTATCCAATATACCTCTTGATATGAGTGCTCCTCGTTAGTAGAGAATGAGTTACTTAGAAACAATATCCTTATCCCTTAATTATGTGCCTGCATAGGTGTAGCTATTGGAGAATCCATGTAAAGGCTAAGAGTATGACCCTACCTTAGTCAAGTGGGGATCCCTCATCCGGTAGGGGTTAATACCGGGATTCCATGTCTAGCTCTCATGGTCTATGTAGGTTAAAGCTAGCTCCCACAAATTAATGTAAATGAACTAAATCTTCTTAAGGGTGTACTACTTAGGGTAGGTGGTGGAATGGGACGCTATTTATCCATTGCACAAGTACGCATTTGGAGAGAGTCTTTGTGTGTCCTTATATGAAAATGTATGAATGGGTCATGATATGATGTAAATGAAGGTAATGTGACTTTATGTCTTATGTTAAAGAAACATGTTGATATTATGTCTTGTATGATGAAAGCTATGTATATGATGAAAGTGAGGTGCCTAGTCTAAGGGAATTTTCAAGGAGAACCAAGGTGGGAGTAGTAGTATGGGATGCTACTTTAACATTGCAATAAGTGTAACTTGGGAGTTGTCTTTGAGGATGGTTTTTATGTCAATCTCCTAAATGTATGTATGTTCTTCTAGTATCTTAAAAATGAATGTTGACTTGTTAAACGAAATGAAGCATGCTTATCTTTGGCAGTCATAAGGATAACTTAGGTATGTATTGAAGAGGTTGTATGGACGATCTCTTCATGTCTTACTTAGGTGAGCCTTAGGATAACTTTGGGTAGGAGGAGTTTATTATGATAATTGGGTTGCTGTAAGTATGACTTTATGTTAAGAAATATGGAAGTTTTACCTTATATTCTAAATGATGATTTATTTGATGTTTTGTAACTTGATTCACGAAGGTTTTATCAAAATAGCATGACTAGTCTGTTTCAACTAAAATGTACCCTTTTGCATGAATTACCATGATGTTATACTTAGTACAATGTTTGTACTAACCCCGTACTATTATATATTTTTATAAGTATAGGTGGAAGGCAAATATAGGTTTCTTAGAAGGGAAAGCTTAGGAAGTTGACTCTCTCAAGATTGGTTGTCCTCATATATTTGAGGGCATAGTCTATGTTTATTTAGTTTCTTTATTTAAGACTTTTATAAGACTTATTATGTATTACATTCAATGTAAAGGGTCGTGACCTAAGATATTTAAGATGTGTCTTTAAGTTGGCTTGTGACGATGAGACTCGTTCCTTAGTCTTTTATAAAAGAGTTTCTTATTTATATTGTTTGAAAAGTTTTAATTCCGCACTACTTTTCATACTTATGTAATGAATGATAGTTAAGAGGTGTGTGCAAGACCTCTATGAGGTCAAGTACGTTGTGTGGCGACTTGAGAGTGCTCTTTCTTCTAGGGTTACTTTTGGGTCGTTACAAACTTGGTATCAGAGCATAAGGTTTTGGGATTAGTCCTTAGGTTTCAAAATCTCACAATCCACATCTCGTAGAGTCTTGTTCATCGGTGTGAGTCGCGACACATCTATGAGCAAGAGGCTATAGGACAATAGAGTTTCATTTTCTTCATTACTCTTGTGTTGTTCCATAGAGCTTAACTCCATATTATCTCTATATTATTTCCGTTGTTCGGTGGTCTTCTAGATATGATTGCTTGAAAGGGGTGATGTTGAAAGGTTTGAGGGAGAAAAGATGAGTTTTGATGCTTATTGTGGTTTTTTTACTAGATGAGTAGATGTGAGGGTGAGTTTGGAAGACTGTGATGTGATGCCATATATGATTATGTGTAATCTATGAAGTTGGAGTTATTGTGATGTTAAATTGTATTGTAATGTAGTTCTAGCATGCTGAGAGTTATATTGGTAGCATGAACCCTTTTTGGGGACAATGAGCTATCTTGTAAGCTATGTGCAATGATCGTAGAAAGCTATGGTGTAGATGTGAGGAGTGTTGGAGGAATGTGGAAAATAGTAAGAGTGGGAAGTTTCCCTTTTGAATGGGTAATGGTTGATGGATAGCCTTGTGTTGGATTGAAGTTCTTGTGTAGGCTTTTTACTAATAAGGAGGAAAGATAATATGTTTGCCTAGCAAGGTAGTTTTTGAGGTTATGCTAGCAAATGGTGGAATCCATATAGCTAGAATGTTGGTTCTCAAATGAATCTACCTTAATGGGTGGAAAGAGAAAGAGGAAATTTTCTTCCATGAGTTTGAGTTATGTGGTGCCGAAGAGTTGAATGAGGTGATTTTTAGGAGAGTTTGTCTAAGCTTGAATCCTAAGAGGAGGGTGTTATGCTTGACTAGTAAGGTTGATTGTTAGTCTTGATGTTCATAAGTTAAGTTTAGTATGAGTTTCCACATTGTGAGAAGTATAGTGGGATTTTGAAGTATGAGACCTTAAAGATGCTTGGTAAGGGTCTTAACAAGAATTGATGAGAATGGGCAAAAGAGCTAACGGAATAAAGGCCCTAGTAAGTCATGGTTTCTTATGGTTGTTTTGATTTGTTTTAGATGGGTTTAACCTAAGTGGGGAAGAATGAGTTGAGTAGTAGGGTAGTTAATATCCTTATCATTTCCTTCTATTTCTTACTCAAGCTTGAGACCGAAAAATCCTTAGTAAGTTTGGTTTTGTTTTGGAGTCTTGCATATGAGTATGAGTTGCATGTCTCATTATATTATGAGTTTCATTGATTATATGATGAGATTCCATGGTCTTGATGGTATCATAGTTTCATGGGAAGATTGGTAGTTAATTTATATTATTCATGTCAATGTGTAGCTAATAATATTTTCTTAATTGCTTCAAGTTGGTATGTTTTTGTGCCAATGTGTGATTTGAAGGGTTATTACATGGTGAGCTTTGAAATGATGTGATGATCATGTCTAATATTGCATAAGGTAGTTCCTCCATAAATGAAATGAAAGTGATGAAGTAAGTGTGTGCTTTGAATTGTGGAATTAGTTCCAAATTTGCTTGTTTTGCTTAAAATGCTTAATGATATGAAGTTGGTGTTCCTTGTAAGTTTAGTTCATTGACTATGAATGTTTATGTACATGATTTTATGTTTTGTGAGCTGCTATTTGATTCCTTGATGTCCTTGAAAGTGTTTAGAGTCATTCGAGGACGAATGCTTTTCTAAGTGGGGGAGGATATAGTGACCCTCATAATAAAACAGGTCTAACTAGAGCTTCGCTTGTGTTTCATGAGTTAATAATGTGTTAAAATAGTGAATTTTAGTGTTTGAAATCAGTTTGGTAAGATTGGAAGTCAAACATCAAGGGAAGACAAATACGTTCGACAACCACACGTTTATGTGCTTACATGTGTTTTGGTGTGCCTTTCTATGTTTTGGGAGTTGTTTGGGGTTCAAATTGATAGGGGAGGAACCTAAGAACTAAATGACCATGTTTAGGAGTTTAACATCCGGGTACGACCCCACATAGGACCCACGAGGGGCTCTAGAAGAGGACCCCATCTCAAGAGCAAGATGATGTCACGAAGTGTCGAACGACTGACACAAGGGATGGCCAGTCAATTAAACGATGGTCCGTCGACCCTGGGCGTCGATTGACCCTACAAGGCCTTTAAAGCCTTCATAAAAATGGATCTATGACCCAAACGACGGACCCTATCAAAGGGGCATCGTTTAGACGATGGTCCGTCATTTGGAGGGTCGTTAATTGGTCTGCAAAAGCTATTGAGATGTGGCCTGGCTTGGGGTGTTTTAGTAAGTTCACCCCAAGTCTTTTGTGAAATGTGGACGGTTATTTCATCTTTGTTAAGGTATTTTAAGAGGGTTGAAACACTTATAACTAGGTTATTCATCACTTTTCAAAAATCAAAACCCCTCTCTCAAGAAAGATTCCCTCAAACTCCATATAAGCTAGAACTCAAGGAAGAGCAATGAGTGAAGGTTTTGGGTGATTTATTCACCAAATCTCGTGGGTTTATTCATTGAGGTATAGCAGTTCATCCTTGACTCTTATTTCATTCAAGAAGCTTATTCAAAGACTTTCCAAAAAGAGTTTTAAACTCCAAATTCTTCTATTTTGAACTCTACTCATGGGTCTTTGCATGAAAACGTTTTAATGAATGAAATATGATATCTTTCAATGTTAGTTGATGATTTTAAAGTCAGAACCCCAATGAACCCATGCTCATGCATATTCTCAACCTTTGACTTAAAGAGTGGGTTTAATGTATATGTTTAGGTAATGTTGGAGTTGTTCTTTATGTTGTATTATGAATAGTTACTGCCTTATTATGCTTATTTATGATGATTTTGTGAAGTATTGGGAAAAGGTGGTAAAGGCTTGGATGAAGGGTAAGTTGAATTATATTGTTTGGTCCTTATTGTGAAATGATCTTGAGTAGTATGGTCCATCTTTGGTGGCGGTGTTTACTTGAAGTATATGAATATATATATATATATATATATATATATATGTGTGTGTGTGTGTGTGTGTGTGTATTGTGAGTATGGCCTTGAAGGCATTACATATGAAGTAAACTGATGATTATGTCACACGAATAATATCTTAAAACATCTTTTATATAAAACCATAGGAAATACGAAGTCTCAACATATGTCAATCTTAGACTCAAGAATACTTGGAACACTGTCCATACAATATAGAACTACTTAGTCTATTACAATTCTTTGAATAAAAGAAGTCTAAAGATAGTAATGTCCTCTAATCAAGTTAAGACATACCCCAACTTTGCTTGAAAGAGTCCTAATTTCCAATCTTTGCTTCAAGATACCTCTTCCTTCAACCTACAACTTTAGATATAGACAAAATGTATGGAATTAGTACAATGCATGTAATAAGTATGGTATACTGCATAAAATCATGAGAAACGAACATTTATGAGAAATATGCTCTTTTTTATTAAAACTTCATATTAGAAGTATAAGAATCACATTTAAACACCAAACATCACAATTATGACACATTCCAAATTATACTCAATTTATAGCAACTTACAGTAACATTACAGTGTCTTCAGTGTAACTTCACATATAACTTACATATCAAAAGATAGCATCAAGAATATATCAAAACCCATAAACAAAAGATCCTCCTACCAAAGATGATTCTAAGGTTCACTTGAGTGAGTTATGAAGCGACTGCCCATACAATCCCTTCACACACACCTAAGAGATCCTTTCGACTACCTAAGATAAGATTATTCCCATTTCATTAATCAACTTTCCTATCTAGAGTTATTCTTAATACTTCCCTAGGTAAGACATGAAGAGACCATTCCTATGCCCCCTTCAAACCTTAACTAGGCAATCCTTAAAGCTACTCTAGATAAGTACTTATTCATTAACATGCTTTCCAACTTAAGTCATTATCTTCATTAGTTCATTTAGAGACATTCAACACTTAAGGACATTCAAGTAATGATCTTGGATAAGACCTAGGGACTCACTCACTAACATCTTCAAAGCCTAATCGTGCAATGTCTTGATAGTGTCCCATACCACTACCTAAACTTCATAGTACTTCTCCAACACTAGTAGGTATCCCATATGATGAGAATAGGAAATAACCAACATAGACCATACTAGCTATGCATGGAATCCGGAGTCATAAACCTTTAACTTGCCAATGGTAGAACTAGGACACATCCCATGTAGGCACATGGTTAAGGAATATCGAGGGTTTCTTTGTTCTCTAATGTCATCTTAACTAGAGAAAATTCCCGAGCATACTCACTCGGTCCTAGCCTTTGTTCTCATAGAGTATTTAAATAAAGGAGAATATGAAGAGGTTCCATATCCAATTCACAACCCAATCACATTACACCTTACCAAAGAGGGTCCACTAAGGCTACGTATAATGGCTAAGAGGATAGCTCAATGAATTTCCTAAGGATGATTTCATGCCGTTCCAGTTAGCCAACCCTAAGTCCACCATTCACACAAGTAGGATACCATTACGGCTTTAAACTCTAAGGATATCATAACCTTCCATCTAGGTTGAAGGTTCCATACAAAGGACCTTCTTAACTATGTTCAAGGTCACATGTCAATCACACATACAAGACTAAGAAGCTTTAGCATACTAAGTCAATAAGTCATATTCACATTCTAAATGTATTAAGTAAGGGACACAAGTCTACCAAAACAAGACACACACATACTCAACTATACCACATATAGCATATCATTCAACAAGCACATAGGAATAACCAATATCATATATAGGTCACCCTATTCACTACTATAGTATCATCAATCTAAGTTATAAAAAGTCTCATATAATCCATCAAGAATCATCATACTTCAACATCAAGCAATACACATAATGACTTCACTATAACTTACTAGAGACACATATCATCAACTAGAATAACTCATGCTTTGACTCCACATAAACACGTAAGTCATCAATACCTGCACAATATTCACATATTCAAGTTATAACATTATAAGGCCATAATTCATAAAGTAATGCCGACGACGCCACATTGTTTCATAAATCATAAAGTAATGTCGACGAGGCCACATTATTCACAAGTATAGCACATAAGCACCGCACCATAAGTGGACCATACCAAACATCATTATCATCCAAGACCTAAAGTACACAATATAGAGAAAGTTAGATCAACATACCATCAATCACACCTCATAACTCCAATCCATAGCCGATTCGCCCAACTCAATATACAAAGGCTCTTACCAATAGACATAGTCATCAGTTCAGTTCAATAATCTCAATATACAATGAACTCAAATTAATACAACATGACTTTGTCAAATTAGGACAGACTACTTACAATTCTAGCATGATTCATTCAAAATTCAATAGTCCTAGTCAAACTACACAAGAATTTAATAGTATAGAGACATAATCAAATCACCCACAAAATAGTCAAAACTAGGGTTTCATAAATTGCATAAGTTCATAGAGTTTTTAGGTTAAAATCATCAAACTAACATCAATTCAAACAATATACAATGATTCAAAACATTTTATGCAAGAAACCATGGCTAGATATCAAAATAGGACAATTTCATCTTTTGAAAGACTTTGGAAATAACTTTGAAGATTGGCTCCTTGAAGAAAAGAGATTCAAGGATGAAGGTCATACCTTAATTGATGCTAGAACACGAATTTGATGAAGAATCACAAAAGAATCTTCAATCCAAGCTCTATCATGAGTTTTGGCTCCAATGGAGTTCTGGAGAGTTACTTTAGGGATTTGTGGGTTTGATTTTCAAAAGTGAATTCATCTAAGTGTTTAAGACTTATAAACCCAGTTGAAATACCCAAAACAACCCTAGGAAACCGCCGAATTCATTTTAAGAATGCTAGGGGATTTACCTAAATACCCCTAGCATTCGCCGAGACACTGCAGGAAATTGCAGGCCCATCAATGGCCACTCAAATGACGGGGCATAGGTACATCGACGGGTCGTCCTAGCAAGACGTCGATGGGATCAGAGGCTCCTTATTTAGGATCTGAAGCTCTCCAGTATAAGTACCTACCTATGCCACCATCAACGGGGCGTCATCTCACCTACGGAGTGTAGTTTGTCCTTCACAGGTGAGACTGCTTTTTGGCAGTTTTGGCTCACATGATGGGTCCTTCCTCAAGGACCCTTGGTTGGTCCTTGAAGAGTTTTGCCCCGACGTTTCCAACTCAGATATGATAGTACAAATTTCAAGGACCTGTCACATCAATTTCATTCAAAAAAAACACGTAAAACTTGACGAAACACACTAAGACACACAAGGGCGTTTCAAGGCAAACCTTTCGAACGTCATGAACGTTCGTGGATGTTTGACCTCCAAACTTCTCAAAACTTTAAACACCTCCTCTAACCTCACTTTAACCAGATTTAGGACTTCAAAACATCAAGACACAAGTGTTAGGCTCTAGTTTCACCTAAGTCATTTTAGAGGTGTTACATTCTCCCCCATTTGGACAATATTCGTCATCGAATGACACTTGCTTCATTTTAGGCACTTTCAAGAGATAATTAACTCAAGACTAGAAGCACATAACCATACCATAGAATAAAAAAAATTCATATATAGGAGAAACATCAATTTCAAAATCAAGAGATTTAAAACACAACAAGAAGATAGAAACTAATCTACGACTCAGTATACAAATAAGACTCACATCCTTCATTTCAAATAGGAGGAACTCCTTCTCCATTCATTATCATGCTTATTTAAATACATTATAAACACACTACAACCCTTTTTAACAAAAAAACAATTCAATCAAAATTCCGAAAATTTCACAGTGAACTGCCAGGCAACACGGTGAACTATGCTCAAATTTCAAAAAATGCAACTCTTAAGCAATTTATGGTGAAAACATGACAATGTGAGATATAAAACAATATATACTCACTTTACAACATAATCATAACTTCATGAAATGTAATGCAAGGAATCAATGAAATTCAATTTCAACAAGACTCCTAAACACAATGCAACATGCAACATGCTTCTATGACTTTCTAACTCTAAAGCTTGAATAAAATAGAAGAGAAGAGACAATAAATCAAAAACTCCAGTAATCAGCATACTCTCCCACTTGTAAGGACCTTATAACAACTAAAGGTAGAATATATCACTTACCAACATCATCTTCATCCGGCTTTGATCCCTTAGCCCGGAGTGCATAGAAGCGATTCTTCTTTGGAACATCATCACTGGGAACGCTTGGAGGAACTTGCTTGCCTTATTTCCTCTAGCCACAATATTAGGACAATCCCTCACCTTATGTCCATCCTTACAACAACCAAAGCAATTCCCGGTACTAACTAGACATTTCCCATAGTGCTTCTTCACACAAGTAACACAAGTAGGCTTACCACCTTGAGAACCACTACCCTTCTCAAGTTTGACCTTAGGATTTCTAGGTTCATCTTGAATTGGAGCCTTCTTCTTGAACCAAGGTTGGTTTTCCTCGGTTGGTCCACTCCTCTTCAAATTTATAGAAATCCTACTATGATTAGACTCCTCTATGGATTGAGCATACAACATAAGTCTAGACAAGTTCATGTCACCATGGAGAATGTCCGTACGGCACTCTTCTTTCACAAGGTCGGCAACATCGGTCAAAAACCTACTCACCTTATCCCTAAGGTTAGACAGCAGGGATGGAGCATACCTAGACAACATAGTGAACTTCAAGGAATACTCCTCAACACTCATATTTCCTTGCTTGAGGTTAATGAACTCCTCAACCTTCACCTCCCTTCTCTCACAGGGAAAGTACTTTCCTAAGAAAGCCTCCTTAAACTCATCCAACACTATAGGACCCGACTCAACCGACCTATTATCTTTCCATTGATTGTACCACACTTGAGCAACCTCCCTCAATTGGTACGAAGCTAACACTGCCTTCTCCCTAGAAGTCACCCCCATGGCACTCAACACCTTATACACACCATCTAGAAACTCTTGGGGATCCTCCCCCACCTTAGAGCCACAAAAGATCGGAGGATTCATCCTCACAAAATCTCTCAATCTAGAGGTCATAGTACTTTCCATAGCATTCACCCTAGGCTCAACACCCATATTCACATGAGTAGTCATGGCTCGGGCTAAATCAAGTAGAGCCTCTCGAATCTCCCCATTGGTCATCATGTCCGGGGGGACCATTGAAACCTCATTATCTTCACCTCCAATAGGGACTTGAACACCTTGTGGAGGAATTTGAGCATCTTGAGGAACTTGAACTCCCTGTAGATCTAGTCCAACTTGGCGAACTTTCTCTTGCACCCTTCCCTCTTCCAACCTTCTAGCATCATCCTTCTAGTAGTCATCTCCTATAAACACAAGGAAAAGCATTAAGAAGGACACTCATAACTTTTAACTCTACGGCACGACACAAGAGTAGAGAAAGAAGGGAAACTCTATCGTCCTATAGCCTCTCGCCCATAGATGTGTCGCGACTCACATCGATGAACAAGACTGTACTAGACGTGGCTTTATGAGACTTTTTTATTCCTAAGACCACGTTCATAACCTATGCTCTGATACCCAATTTGTCACACCACGAGAGTAAAACCTAGAAGATATGGTATTCTCGGATACGCAACATGGCGTACTTGACCTCTTGGAGGTCTTGTACAAGCCCTTAGACATCATTAATTGCATACATGTATGAAAAGTAGTGCGGAATTAAAACTTTTCACACGAATAATATCTTAAAACATCTTTCATATAAAACCATAGGAAATACTAAGATTCAACATATGCCAATCTTAGACTCAAGAATACTTAGGACACGGCCCATACAATCAAAATATAGAATTACTTAGTCTATTACAATACTTTGAATAAAAGAAGTCTAAAGATAGTAATGTCCTTGAATCAAGTAAGGACATACCCCAACTTTGCTTGAAAGAGTCCTAATTTCCAAGTTTTGCTTCAAGATGCCTCTCCCTTCCACCTACAACTTTAGATATCGACAAAATTTATGGAATTAGTACAATGCATGTACTAAGTATGGCATAATGTATAAAATCATGAGAAACGGGCATTTATGAGAAATATGCTTTTTTTTAGTAAAACTTCATATTAAAAGTATAAGAATCACATTTAAACACCAAACATCACATTTAAGACACATTCCAAATTATACTCAATTTATAGCAACTTACAGTAACATTACAGTGACTTCACTATAACTTCACATATAACTTGCATATCACAAGATAGCATCAAGAATACATCAAAACAACATTAACATGAGATCCTCCTACCAAAGATGATTCTAAGGTTCACTTAGTGAGTTATGAAGCGACCGCCCATAAAAACCCTTCACACACACCTAAGAGATCCCTTAGACAATCTAAGATAAGAGTATTCCCATTTCATTAATCAAATTTCCAATATGGAGTTATTGTTAAGACTTCCCTAGGTAAGACATAAAGAGACCATTCATATTCCCCCTCCACACCTTAACTAGGCAATCTTTAAAGGAACTCTAGATAAGTATTTATTCATTGACATCATTTCCAACTTAAGTCATTATCTTCATTAGTTCATTTAGAAACATTCAACACTTGAGGACATTCAAGTAATGGTCTTGGAGAAGACCTAGGGACTCACTTACTAACATCTTCAAAGCCTTATCGTGCAATATCTAGATAGTGTCCCATACAACTTCCTAAACTTCATAGAACTCATATGATGAGAATAGAAATTAACCGACATGGACCATACTAGCTATGCATGGAATTCAGAGTCATAAATCTATTCCTGTAACATTCCAGAAAAATGTACATGTCTAGTAAAGATCCTGATAGGTTTTAAGAATGCGTATTGGAGTACATAGGCATCCCAATGCCCAATAATGAATAATATTGGGCATATTAGAAAATAATGGCTAAGGGTGTTAGCCAATTTTCTAAGTATGAATAAGCATTGTTTAAATGTACCTGCAATGAAGACCCTAAGCTAAAATACTAAATTTCTTAGTTGTGCACATTGGGTATGAGGCATCCAAGTGTCAAGCCTAGATACCATAGCATATGATCAATGAAAATGATCATGTAGATTAAGCAGTGTCCAAGGACAATGAGGATCCTTGGACAAGGAATGAACTTTCCAAATGCAATAATAAAAGTGCACGGTTGGGAAAGTAGGCAACAACACATGTGCAAGCACATGTGTAACCGGCCGAGGGGGGGACCATGCGACCAAGCCAACCGAATTCAGTTAGGCGGTTAGGGGCAGGTGCGCGAACGGGTCCAGCCAAGTGGGTCCAGGATTCCTTACCAACTCTAGACCCTAACTAACTTAACCAACTAGCTAGCTAACCTAGGATCAACCAAGAACGACCAGCTAAGGGACTCGACAACCTAAGACCTTGTCGGGTGACACCTAGCTAACCTAACTAACTTAGGGACAACCTAGTACCTAACCTAGGATGGTCCAAAGGTGTTAGTTGTGGTCCTAGTGACTTAGGGGTATTTTAGTAATTTCCGTAGGTCCCTTAATTAATTAATTTAACAACTAAATTAATTAAGTTAAAGCCTTGGTCAAGCCGAGACCCTTAGCCAATTTTCAGATTTGGCTAAGTCAAATGTCCTCCTATGTCTAGTGAACTTAGGAGGGGCATTTTAGTAATTAACTAATTTATTTATTAATTAAGTTAATTAGTCTAAAGTTGAATTATTCAACATCAGTTCCTAAGACCTAGAAACCACGATCATTCACTAGAAACTCATGACTCTAAGGCAGTAAGCAAAATTGTAGAAAGACAAAGGTTCTCTTACACGATTTCAAGGTCTTCGTGCAAGGGATCGTCGTAGATTCAATTCTACATAAGGTATGGGTTTTATCTCCTGGAATTCTTTCTCCAAGAGGACTTTTGAATGTTTTTAATTCATGAATCTCGAAACTAGGGTTGTTCCCAATGACATTGTTGAACGTCCATTTCCCTAGTGATCCTTGTTTTCGATTCTAATAAGTATGTAGATGTAATCTCGAACATGTTGTTGGTATGTGGTGCTAACTGATCCTAATGTGTAGGTTTCTTGATCTGTAAATGTCGAATGAAGCCTATAGATTTAATTCGTATGATCTAAGTATTAGTTACACGAAATAAAGAATGTTGTAAGACTTAATTGTGTCCGAGATGATGAAGTTTGGTTATGGTTCGGTTATGAAGTATAGTTACTGTTAAATGTTGACTTGCTTGAGATGATGAGTTCACTAAAGTATTTACATGAAGTTAATCGACTTGGCTAATAATGTTTTGCCCAAACTATGATATAAAATTGGCTAATGATAATCTCATGAAAAATTTTGAATGATGGTTGGCTTGTGCCAATAAATGGGCTAGCAAAATTATTTCCAAATTGTTGTAGGCCAATACTAATTCTTACTAATCTTATATGGCCAATATATTGTAATGCCACAATAAGCACACCTAAGGTAATTCAATGAATCCATAACCAAGGGTATGCCAATCATTGGGACAAGTCCCAACTTACTCTATCAAAAATGAACTATGAATATAGCAACTGCATTAAATGAAGTTCATAACGTTCATAAAGAATGGTATAAAGCTACCAAATGACATTGAACAAGATAAAGTGAGTAACAACATAATTAAAAGCTCAAGAGTTATGAAAGTGACCAGAATGGGGTGTTAAAGGAAGTGAGACAAGTCTCACTTACACCTAAGACAACTATGTTAAAGATACTCACATAAGAGTGTGTTAGAAAGTGTAAGACGAGTCTCATTAACACCAAGATGATAATGTAAGGTTAAATTCACTTTCATCAAGTAAAGAAATGGATGACAAGTTATACATAGAGTAAGTAAACCTCATAACTAGAAGCAAGCTTTCGTAATGTTTGAGTCAACTCTAAAAGTTATGAAATTAAAGAAAGTGAGCAAAGCACCCATAGACTAGCAATGAGCTTGTGCTAGCACATGTAAGTATCATGAGATGAGGCTCCACCAAGGTGGATAAAAGTCTCCAAAAATCTCCTAGTCTTCAAACTATGTTTAGCCAACAAGGGAACTAGCCAGTGGATTCCACCTAAGAGAGCTAGGTATATTCGGTTTCACTTTGGCCGGTGAAACCACCCCTTTTCAGTGTGGGGCAAACACTGGATTTCATGTTTAGCTCACGTGATCTATGTCGGTAAATGCTCAAAATAAAGTTCTTGGTTTCACTTTAGCCGTGAACAACCTCTTTTCAGTGTGGAGAAGGCACAGGACTTGGTTTCACTTTAGCCGGTGAAACACCCCTTTTCGTTGTGGGGCAGACACTATATTTCATGTTAACTCACATGATCTAGGTTCACTTTGATCGGTGAACCACATATTTTAGATGTGGGAAAGACACTGGATGTTATGTCACTTCACATGATCTTAATGCTAAAGACTTCTTTAAGAAAGTAAGAAGGAAGAAGAGATGTAAGTTCAAAGTTAACTAAGAAAGCAAGAGTTTAAGAATATCAATCATCAATGTTTGATAAGAATGAATTTTTCAACAAGTAAAGGGAATAGCCAATAATGACTTCTTATATTATGAAAATGATCAAAGCCAAATGAGATTGGCTTATAATGACTTCTTATATTATGCAAAGGTTCAAGTAATAAGCATAACCAATGAAGATAGGCTTAATAAGATTTCATGCCCAAATTGTAGTTAAATCATTTTCTTAATCTCTTGAATTACTTACTTGATTCATTGTAGGTATGGGACTATAATGAATCATTGCACTTGTAAGTAAAGCATAGGATCAAAGGAGATTATTGAACTAGACAACAAAAAGAAGAAACGACTGTAAAATATTCTAAGTCTGGAAAATGGTGCTCTCGGCCTAGAGGGAGCAAATTTATAATTTTTCGTTTGTGATGTTCTAAAATTATGTTCATGATTCCAAGGTCTTAAGTTCATATATAAAATGAGTTATGTGTTTTTAATGCATTAAAATACGTCATATTCACACCATGAATCACAAATAACGAATTAAGAAAGTCTAGTGACTTCACTTTCCAGAAATGGTATGTTGTTATAGGAAGAGTTTTCCTTGATCATGCATAGCCTTATGTGTATGTATACATACACCCATACTTAGTACAAGTGTGTACTAACCCTATACTATTACTATTTTTATAGGTGCAGGTCAGAGAGAAGGTTGAAGACTCATTGAAGCGGTTTGGACTTAGCGATCTCTAGACCTTTGGTAGGTCCTCTCGAGTTCAAGGATGCTACGTCTATCTTTCTAGATTAGAACTTTAGACATAGATAGTGGATGTTGTCCCTAGCGTTTCATTTCAATACATTTATTCAAAGCTTTGTATTAAGGTCGTTTTTGGCAGACTATTACGATATATTGATTCTTTCATTTGAATTGCTTAATCGATTGTAGAAGGTTATTTATTTTGAGATTATTAGCATATCAATCTATGTAGTATTTATATGAAGTCTATGTATACTTCATTATGTTTTAAAAGTTTTAAATTTTCTGCAAATTTAACTATATGAATGTGATGAAAGCTAAGAAGAGGCTTGTCTGCGACCTCTGAGAGGTTAACGACGCCTGTCGCGGTCCGGATTTCAGAATCTGGGTTGTGACAAACTTGGTATCAGAGCATGAGGTTAAATTACCTAGGAACTAAAGCTCAAAACAAAACGTTACGTAGTTTCTAACTTATGGTTGTGAAGTGCACCACAATCATGACTTAGAGACTATATGATGTTAGGAAATTCTCCCTTCTTCTACTCTTTATCGTGCTATGTAGAGTTATGACATTTTGTGTCATTTAAGTATCTAACTTACTTCTTGTGTATGCGTGTAGAACAATGAACACAAGGAGAAATGCCGCCAGAAGAGTTGAAGAAGAAGCTGCTGGAGGAAACCAAGCTCCTCCTCAAGCCCCAACTGCTGGAGTTCAAGTGCATGTCAACCCAGCTGCATTGACAGATGGAGAAGTAAGAAAAGCATTGGTTCATATGGCCCAGGCCATCACTACTCAGGCGCAGGCTATTACAGCCCAAGCCACTAGAGAGGGTGATCCCAAGGAGAACCAGCATGCTAGCACCATGGCTAGCAGACTGAGGGACTTCACTAGAATGAATCGTCCAGTCTACTACGGGTCCAGAACTAATAAGGATCCCCAGGATTTTGTGGATGAGGTCTACAAAATTCTCCTGTGCCATGGGTGTTGATGAAAAGTCAAAGGCTGAGTTGACTGCATATCAACTCAAACATGTGGCTCAGGTGTGGCACAAAATGTGGGAAAATGGCCGAGCACCAGGAAAAGTCCCCATCACTTGGGACATTCTCAAGACTGCATTTCTGGAGAGATTCTTTCCCAGAGAGCAACTAGAATCTAAGGTTGAAGAGTTCATCAACCTACGATAGGGAGGTATGTCAGTCAAGGAGTATTCCTTGAAATTTGTTAAGCTCTCGAAATATGCTTCTTCTTTGTTGTCCAATAGCAGGGATGAGATGAGCAGGTTTGTGACTGGTGTGTCAGAAGATCTAGAGGAGGATTGTCGGGAAGCCATGTTGCATGATAACATGGACCTGGGCAGGTAGATGGTACATGCACAGCAGGTGGAGGAGAGTCATCGGAGAAAGAGAGGTCAGGAAGGCAAAAAGCCTAGGACCTCGGATCAGACTGGTTCTAGCTCTGGTAGGGGTACATTTGGAGTCCAGAACAGGCCCAAGTTCGAGAAGGGGCATTAACACTCAGGTAATCCTACTCCTTCCAGGAACTTGAATGCCAAAGTGGACAAGTCTGGCCCCAAAAAGGGCAATGATAGAAATGCCCAATGTAACAGCAAGTCGTGTGGTAAATGTGGGCGTTTGCATGGAGGTGAGTGCTTGGTAGGTACTAATGCCTGCTATGGTTGCGGCAAGAGTGGGCATATAGTCAGGGACTGCCCACATGCGAGGAATCAGGCCACGACAGATGCTCAGCCTCGGTCGAATCCTAATGCTGCAGCCGAACCTCCCTACAGGAACAGATTCTATGCTCTGAAAGGTAGAGGAGCAAGAGAAATCAGCTGATGTGGTCACTGGTACATTGCATGTCTTTTCTTTTCTTGTGTATTCATTGCTAGATGCATGATCCACTTTGTCATTTGTTACTCCTTTGGTAGCTAGTAGATTTGACTTGCTTCCTGAGATCTTGCATGAGCCTTTTCTAGTTAGTACTCCCATAGGAGACGGCATTAGAGCAGAAAGAGTATATAAAGATTGCCCGATTAATGTCCTTGATAGAATCACTCATGCTGACCTAGTAGAATTAGCCATGCTCGATTTTGATATAATCTTGGGTATGGATTGGCTCCATAAGTGTTATGCTATGATAGACTGTCGAAACAGGGTAAGAGGTTCCAGTTTCCAAATGAGTTAGAGCTGGAATGGGAAAGGCGTGGTTCAAATCCAACAGGCTAAATCATTTCCCATCTAAAAGCCAATAAGATGATATCTAAGGGGTATTTATACCACTTAGTTAGAGTCAATGACTAGAGGAAGAAGTTCCTTCCATAGGCTTTGTGTCCATAGTGAATGAGTTTCAAGATGTCTTTCCGGAGGATTTACCAGGAATTCCTCCCGAATGTGAGATTGATTTTGGTGTTGACTTAGATCCCAACACCAAACCAATTTCCATTCCGCCATATAGGATGGCACCAGTCGAACTCAAAGAGTTGAAGTTGCAGTTAAAAGATTTACTTGATAAGGGCTTCATCCAGCCGAGCATATCCCCATGGGGTGCTCCAGTGTTGTTCGTTAAGAAAAAGGATGTAACTCTTAGAATGTGTATCGATTATCGGCAACTCAACAAAGTCACTATAAAGAACAAGTACCCTCTTCCCAGAATCGATGATCTATTTGATCAACTCCAAGGTTCAAGCTTCTTTTCTCGAATAGACCTTCAGTTAGGGTATCATCAGCTTAGAGTGAGACAAGAAGACGTTCCTAAGACTGCCTTCCGTACTAGGTATGGTCATTACGAGTTTCTTGTCATGTCATTTGGTCTCACTAACATACCAGTCGCGTTTATGGACCTTGTATTGGGTTTTCCGTGAATATCTTGATTCTTTTGTCATAGTATTCATAGATGACATCCTCATATACTCTAAGACTAGAGAAGAGCATGAAGAAAACTTAAGAAATACATCGCAAGTACTCAGAGAACATCAGCTGTATGCAAAGTTCAGTAAATGTGAATTTTAGTTGATATTAGTGACCTTCCTTGGTCATGTTGTGACCGACTAGGGTGTTGAAGTTGATCCGAAAAAGGTTGAAGCAGTGAAAAATTGGCCGAGACCCCTCACTCCTACAGATATTCGGAGTTTCTTGGGTTTGGCTAACTACTATCGCAGGTTTGTGGAGGGTTTTTCCACTATTGTTGCTCCGTTGACAGCCTTAACGGAGAAGAAGGTGAAGTTTGAGTGGTCTGAAAAGTGTGAGAAGAGCTTCCAAGAGCTCAAAGACCAACTCACTTCAGCCCCAGTTCTTACGTTGCCGAGAAGTGGTACAGGGTATGTGGTGTACTGTGATGCTTCCCGAGTAGTTTTGGGATGTGTTCTTATGTAAGATGGCAAGGTGATCGCATATGCATCGAGACAGTTGAAAATCCACAAGAAGAATTACCCTACTCATGATCTTGAGTTAGCTGTTGTGGTATTAGTGTTGAAACTTTGGAGACATTACTTATATGTTGTACATGTTGATGTTTATACTGGCTATAAAAGTCTTTAGTATGTTTTTACGTAGAGAGAATTGAACCTTCGTCAGAGGAGATGGCTAGAACTGCTCAAGGATTATGACATGAGTGTCCACTATCACCCAGGTAAGGCCAATGTAGTGGCCGATGCGTTGAGTAGATTGAGCATGGGAAGCATGTCTCATGTTGATGACGAGAAGAAGGAGCTAGTTAAAGAGGTACACCAATTGGCTAGATTGGGTGTACGACTGATAGATACACCAAGTGGGGGTGTTTCGGTTCATTCAAGTTCCGAATCCTCATTTGTTGTAGATGTTAAAGCTAAGCAGCATCTCAACCCAGTACTCATGGAGTTGAAAGACTCAGTGTTGAGTAAGTTGAATGAATCGTTTTCCCTATAAGGGGATGGTGTACTCAGGTACCAGAACAGATTATGTGTGCCCAAGGTTGACGATCTGTGGCCTAGTATTTTTGCAGAAGCTCACAGTTCCAGGTATTCCATTCACCCAGGTGCCACCAAAATGTACCATGACCTTAAAGAGGTCTATTGGTGGGAAAGTATGAAGCGAGATATCTCTAAGTTTGTGGAGGAGTGTCCCAATTGCCAAGAGGTTAAGGCCGAACACCTTAAGCTTGGGGTCTCACCCAATCGATCGAGATTCCAACGTGGAAGTGGGAGGCCATTAATATGGATTTTGTGGTTGGTTTACCGAGGACCAGAAAGATGCACGATTCCATTTGGGTCATTGTTGACCGAATAACCAAATCCGCACACTTCATTCCCGTGAAGTCCACTTACTGAGCCGAGGACTATGCCAAACTTTATATTGATGAGATTGTGAGGTGGCATGGAATTTCTTTGTCTATCATTTCGGATAGGGGAGCCCAATTCACTTCTCACTTTTGAAGATTTTTCCAAAAGAGCTTGGGTATACAGGTGAAGCTTAGTACTGCTTTTCATCCGCAGATGGATGACAAGCAGAACGTACCATTCAGACCCTTAAAGACATGTTGAGAGCATGTGTTATTGACTTCAAGGGGAATTGGGATGATCACTTGTCGTTGATTGAGTTCTCTTATAATAATAGCTACCATTCCAGTATTGGGATGGCACCTTTTGAAGTATTTTCTGGCAGGAGATGTAGATCTCCAGTTGGGTGGTTTGAAGTGGAACAATCTGCCTCCTTGGCACTGAGATCATACATGAGGCTATATAGAAGGTGAGGATGATCAAGGATCGGTTAACTACTGCTTACAGTCGTCAAATATCCTATGTTGATAATAGAAAGAGAGCTCTTGAATTCGAAGTAGGTGATCAAGTCTACTTGCATATATCACCCATGAAAGGGGTGATGAGGTTTGATAAGAAAGGAAAGTTGAGTTCGAGGTATATAGGTCCTTATGAGATCTTACAGCGAGTAGGAAATGTTGCCTACGAATTGAAGTTACCACATGACTTGGCTTCTGTTCATCCAGTGTTTCATGTTTCGATGCTTAAGAAGAGTCTAGGTGATCCAGCATCCATCCTGCTTGTTGAGGGGTTAGGAGTTGGTGAGAAACTTTCTTATGAAGAGGTTCCACTTGAGATTTTAGATCGTCAAGTGAAGCGGCTGAGGAATAAGGAGGTTGCCACCGTGAAGGTATTATGGAGGAACCACCTTGTTGAGCGAGCAACATAGGAGGCCGAGGCCGATACGAAATCCCGTTACCCTCACTTGTTCAGTTCTTGAGGTTAGATATACTCTTCCTAAATCTGGTTTTGTTTAAGAAACTCTAAGTTTTTAGAACATTAGTCGATTTGGTATTGTAAGTCCATAATCGTGTGTTTTTATACTTGCACTATATGAGTTAAAATAAGTTCATGCTTGCATTTATGTTGCTGTTTTTGTATAGCGTAGACGTGATTTTGTGTTGCATGAGATATGATGTGCATTAAGTTAAGTGTGATTGAAAAGGAAGATCCTCAATCTCAAATATGAAGTTTCAGATAAGCTTTGAGTAATATGCATCATCCAGAGTAAGTGTGAAGATATTCACAAAGAGTAAAGTTTCAAGTATGTTAAAGTGTTTCAGAAATTACCCTCTTTGTTTTAAAATGATGTGTAGTGTCATTCGGGGACCAATGTTCCTAAGGGGGGGATAATGTAACATTCCAGAAAAAAGTACATGTCAAGTAAAGAGCTCGATAGGTTTTAAGAATGCGTATTGGGGTACATAGGCATCCCAATGCCCAATATTGAATAATATTGGGCATATTAGAAAATATTGGCTAAGGGTGTTAGACAATTTTCTAAGTATGAACAAGCATTGTTTAAGAAATGTATCTGCAATGAAGACCCTAAGCTAAAATATTAATTTCTTAGTTGTGCACATTGGGTATGAGGCATCCAAGTGTCAAGCCTAGATACCATAGCACATGATCAATGAAAATGATCATGTAGATTAAGCAGTGTCCAAGGACATAGTGAGGATCCTTGGACAAGGAATGAACTTTCCAAATGCAATAATAGAAGTGCACGGTTGGGAAAGTAGGCAGCAACACATGGGCAAGAACATGTGCAAGCACATGTGTAACCGGCCAAGGAGGGGACCACGCGACCAAGCCAATCGAATTCAGTTAGGCAGTTAGGGGCAGGTGCACAAACGGGTCCAGCCAAGTGGGGCCGGGATTCCTAACCAACTCTAGACCCTAACTAACTTAACCAACTAGCTAGCTAACCTAGGATCAACCAAGAACGACCAGCTAAGGGACCCGACAACCTAAGACCTTATCGGGTGACACCTAACTAACCTAACTAACTTAGGGACAACCTAGTACCTAACCTAGGATGGTCCAAAGGGGTTAGTTGTGGTCCTAGTGACTTAGGGGTATTTTAGTAATTTCCCTAGGTCCCTTAATTAATTAATTTAACAACTAAATTAATTAAGTTAAAGCCTTGGTCAAACTGAGACCCTTAGCCAATTTTCATATTTGGCTAAGTCAAATGTCCTATGTCTAGTCAACTTAAGAGGGGCGTTTTAGTAATTAACTAATTAAATTATTAATTAAGTTAATTAGTCTACAGTTGAATTATTCAACATCAGCTTCTAAGACCTAGAAACCACGATCATTCACAAGAAACTCACGACTCTAAAGCAGTAAGCAAAAGCGTAGAAAGACAAAGGTTCTCTTAGGCGATTTCAAGGTATTTTTCAAGGTCTTCGTGCAAGGGATCGTCGTAGATTCAATTCTATATAAGGTATGGGTTTTGTCTCCTGGAATTCTTTCTCCAAGAGGACTTTTGAATGTTTGAATTCATGAATCTCAAAACTAGGGTTGTTCCCAATGACATTGTTGAACGTCCATTTCCCTAGTGATCCTTGTTTTCGATTCTCATAAGTATGTAGATGTAATTTCGAACATGTTGTTGGTATGTGGTGCTAACTCATCCTAATGTGTAGGTTTCTTGATTTGTAAATATCGAATGAAGCCTATAGATTTAATTCGTATGATCTAAGTATTAGTTACACGAAATAAAGAATGTTGTAAGACTTAATTGTGTCCGAGATGATGAAGTTTGGCTATGGTTCAGTTATGAAGTATAGTTACTGTTAAATGTTGACTTGCTTGAGAATATGAGTTCACTAAAGTATTTACATGAAGTTAATCGGCTTGGCTAATAATGTTTTGCCCAAACTATGATATAAAATCGGCTAATGATAATCTCATGAAAAATGTTGAATGAATGGTTGACTTCTGCCAATAAATGGGCTAGCAAAATTATGTCCAAATTGTTGTAGGCCAATACTAATTCTTACTAATCTTATATGGCCAATGTATTGTAATGCCAAAATAAGCACACCTAAGGTAATTCAATGAATCCATAACCAAGGGATGCCAATCATTGGGATAAGTGCCAACATACTCTATCAAAAAATGAACTATGAATATAGTAACTATATTAAATCAAGTTCATAACGTTCATAAAGAATGGTATAAAGCTACCAAATGACATTGAACAAGATAAAGTGAGTAACAACATAATTAAAAGCTCAAGATTTATGAAAGTGACCAGAATGGGGTGTTAAAGGAAGTGGGACAAGTCTCACTTACACCTAAGACAAATATGTTAAAGATACTCATATAAGAGTGTGTTAGAAAGTGTGAGACGAGTCTCATTAACACCGAGATGATAATGTAAGGTTAAATTCACATTTCATCAAGTAAAGAAAGGGATGACAAGTTATCCATAGAGTATGTAAACCTCACAACTAGAAGCAAGCTTCCATAATGTTTGAGTCAACTCTAAAAGTTATGAAATAAAAGAAATTGAGCAAAGCACCGATAGACTAGCAATGAGCTTGTGCTAGCACATGTAAGTCTCATGAGATGAGGCTCCACCAAGGTGGATACGAGTCTCCAAAAATCTCCTAGACTTCGAACTATGTTTAGCCAACATGAGAACTAGCCAGTGGATTCCACCTAAGAGAGCTAGGTAGATTCGGTTTCACTTTGGCCGGTGAAACCACCCCTTTTCAGTGTGGGGCAGACACTGGATTTCATGTTTAGCTCACATAATCTATGTCGGTTAATACTCAAAATAAAGTTCTTGGTTTCACTTTAGTCGTGAACCACCTCTTTTTGGTGTGGGGAAGACACTGGACTTGGTTTCACTTTAGCCGGTGAAACACCCCTTTTCGTTGTGGGGCAGACACTATATTTCATGTTAACTCACATGATCTAGGTTCACTTTGATCGGTGAACCACCTCTTTTCGGTATGGGGAAGACACTGGATTTCATGTCACTTCACATGATCTTAATTCTAAAGACCTCTTTAAAAAAGTAAGAAGGAAGAAGAGATGTAAGTTCAAAGTGAACTAAGAAAGCAAGAGTTTAAGAATATCAATCATCAATGTTTGATAAGAATGATGTTTTCAACAAGTGAGGGGCATAGCCAATAATGACTTCTTATATTATAAAAATGATCAAAGACAAATGAGATTTGCTTATAATGACTTCTTATATTATGCAAAGGTTCAAGTAATAAGCATAACCAATGAAGATTGGCTTAATAAGATTTCATGCCCAAATTGTAGTTAAATCATTTCCTTAATCTCTTGCATTACTTACTTGATTCATTGTAGGTATGGGACTATAATGAATCATTGCACTTGTAAGTAAAACATAGGATCAAAGGAGATTATTTAACTAGACAACAAAAAGAAGAAACGACTGTAAAATATTCTAAGTCTGGAAAATGGTGCTCTCGGCCTAGAGGGAGCAAATTTATAGTTTTTCGTTTGTGATGTTCTAAAATTATGTTCATGATTCCAATGTCTTATGTTCATATAGAAAATGAGTTGTGTGTTTTTAATGCATTAAAATACGTCATATTCACACCATGAATCACAAATAACGAATTAAGAAAGTCTAGTGACTTCACTTTCCAGAAATGGTATGTTGATATAGGAAGAGTTTTCCTTGATCATGCATAGCCTTATGTGTATGTTTGCATACGCCCATACTTAGTACAAGTGTGTACTAACCCTATACTATTACTATTTTTATAGGTGCAGGTCAGAGAGAAGGTTGAAGACTCATTAAAGCGGTTTGGACTTAGCGATCTCCAGACCTTTGGTAGGTCCTCTCGAGTTCGAGGATGCTACGTCTATCTTTCTAGATTAGCACTTTAGACTCAGATAGTGAATGTTGTCCCTAGCGTTTCATTTCAATACATTTATTCAAAGCTTTGTATTAAGGCCATTTTTGGCAGACTATTACGATATATTGATTCTTTTATTTGAATTGCTTAATCGATTGTAGACGGTTGTTTATTTTGAGATTATTAGCATATCAATCTATGTAGTATTTATATGAAGTCTATGTATACTTCATTATGTTTTAAAAGTTTTAAATTTTCCGCAAATTTAACTATATGAATGTGATGAAAGCTAAGGAAGAGGCTTGTCTCTAAGAGGCTAACGACGTCGGTCGCGGTTCGGATTCCAGAATCCGGGTGTGATAATTCCGATGGAGGGTGTTTAATTTGTCAATGGTAGAACTAGGACAAATCCCATGTAGGCACATGTTTAAGGAATATCGAGGGTTTCTTTGTTCTCTAATGTAATCTTAACTAGAGAAACTTCCCAAGCATACTCACTTGGTGCTAGCCTTTGTTCTCATAGAGTATTTCAATAAAGGAGCATATGAAGAGGTTCCATATCTCGTTCACAACTCAATCACATTACACTTTACCAAAGAATATATAGGTCACCCATTCATTACTATAATATCATCAATCTAAGTTAGCACAAGTCTCATATAATCCATCAAGAATCATCATACTTCAACATCAAGCAATACACATAATGACTTCATTATAGCTTACTAGTGACACATATGATTAACTAGAATAACTCATGCTTTGACTCCACATAAAAACGTAAGTCATCAATACCTTCACAATATTCACATATTCAAGTTATAACATGATAAAGACATAATTTTATAAAGTAATGTCGATGAGGCCACATTGTTTCACTATTCATAAAGTAATGCCGACGAGGCCACATTATTTCATAATTCATAAAGTAATGTCGACGAGGCCACATTATTCACAAGTATAGAACATAAGCACCTCCATACCAAACATCATTATCATATAAGATCTATAGTACACAATATAGACAAAGTTATATCAACATACCATCAATCCAACCTCACAACTCCAATCCATAGTCAATTTAACCAACTCAATATACAAAGGCTCTTACCAATAGCCATAGTCACCAATTCAATTCAATAATCTCAATATACAATGAATTTAAGATAATAAGACATGAATTTATCAAATTAGGATAGGCTACTTACAATTCTAGCATGATTATTTTATAATTCAATAGTCCTAATCAAACTACACAAGAATTCAATAGTATAGGGACATAATTAAATCACCCACAAAATAGTCAAAATTAGGGTTTAATCAATTGCATAAGTTAATAGAGTTTTTAGGTTAAAATCATAAAACTAACATCAATTCAATCAATATACACTGATTCAAAATGTTTTATGCAAGAACCTATGGCTAGATATCGAAATAGGAAAATTTCATCTTTTGAAGTACTTCGAAAATCACTTTGAAGATTGGCTCCTTGAAGAAAAGAGATTCAAGGATAAAGGTCATACCTTAATTGATGCTAGACCACGAATTTGATGAAGAATCACCAAAGAATCTTCAATTCAAGCTCTATCTTGAGTTTTGGATCCAATGGAGTTCTAGAGAGTTACTTTAGGGATTTGTGGGTTTGATTTTGATAAGTGAATTCATCTAAGTATTTAAGAATTATAAACCCACTTGAAATACCCAAATAACCCGCCCAATTCATTTTTAGAATGCTAGGGGATTTACCTAAATACCCCTAGCATTGGCCGAGACACTGCAGGAAACTGCAGGCCCATCGGCCACACGAACGACGGGGTGTAGGTCCATCGATGGACCATCGTAGCAAGTCGTTGATGGGATCAGAGGCTCCTTATTTGGGAGATCAAGATCCCCATCCTACATCCCTACCTACGCCACCATCGACGGGGCGTCACTCCACCTACGGGCATAGGTTGCCCTTCGTAGATGAGTGATTTTTGGCAGTTTTGGCTCACAAGATGGGTCCTTCCTCAAGGACCCTTGGTTGGTCCTTGAGGAGTTTTTCCTAGACTTTTCCAACTCAAATACGATTGTACACATTTCAAGGACCTCTCACACCAATTTCATCCAAAACGAACACGTAAAACTTGATGAAACACACTAAGACATACAAGGGCGTTTCAAGGCAAACCTTTAGAACGTTCTTGGACGTTTGACCTCCAAACTTCTCAAAACTTTATACACTGCCTCCTAACCTCATTATAACCCAATTTAGGACTTCAAAACATAAAGACACAAGTGTTAGGCTCTAGTTTCATCTAAGTCATTTAAAGGTGTTACAGATTATGATGTATCTGCATGATATGTTTTAGGAAGTTGAAAATGTGTATGTTGAAGAGGTTATGTCTAAATGAAGTATATGTATATGTGAAGCATGATAGTGTGTGAATTATTATGAATGTTGGTATGAGCATGTCAAGAAGTCAATGTTATGGATTATAATGATTATGTGAAAGGTTTGGTCACATATACTCACACACACTTTGAATGCATGAATGAAGTTATGAATGAAAATGGGGGATTGTAGGGTGGACACTCTTCGTGAGTAGAGATCAAGTGTATAGACCATTCCCTACTATTCCTAAAAAACTCTAGTAATGAAAATGGCGATTTTTGGGTGAACAGTTTTCGTGAGTTGAGATGAAGTGTTTAGTAGAAACCTCACTATTCCCAAGAGCTTCCTAAGATAGGTTGGAGGTTGGATAACCTTCCCGAGTTGAGATGTGGTGTTCAAAAGTAACCTCTTGGGATAAGTACTCTCCGAGACGTGATGCTAAATAGTTATCCCTTAACCTATAGTCAATGAATGTTTAAGACTCTGTGGGGGAGTTTTGCTTAGCACCGAGAGAATTTGAAGAAGGGTGGGTACACTTCGTGAGTAGATATGGTGTAATAAATGTACCCCTTGAGATGAGTGTTCCTCTTTAGTCGAGAATGAGTTGCTTAGAAGCAATCTCTTTATCCCTTAACTATTCACCCGCATAGGTGTAGCTATTGGAGAATCCATGTAAAGGCTAAGAGTATGATATGCAAGTGAGGATCCCTCATCCGGTATGGGTTAATACCTGGATTCCATGTTTAGCTCTCATAGTCTATGTCGGCTAAAGATAGCCCCCACAAATGAATGTAAATTAACCAAGTCTTCTTAAGGCTGTACTACTTAGGGTAGGTGGTGGAATAGGACGCTATCTATCCATTGCACAAGTAGGAATTTGGAGGGAGTCTTGTTGTGTGCTTATATGAAAATGTATGAATGGGTCATGATATGATGTAAATGAATGTTATATGACTTTATGTCTAATGTTAAGAAAGCATGTTGATATATGTCTTGTATGATGAAAGCTATGTATATGATGAATGTGAGGTGCCTAGTCTAAGGGAATTCTCAAGGAGCACTAAGGTGGGAGTAGTAGTATGGGATGCTACTTTCACATTGCACTAAAAGTGTAACTTGGGAGTTGTCTTGGAGGATGGTTTTTATGTGAAGCTCCTAAATGTATGTATGTTCTTCTAGTATCTTAGAAATAAATGTTGAATTGTTAAACAATATGAAGTATGGTTATCTTTGGTAGTTTTAAGGATAACTTAGTATGTAACGAAGAGGTGTATGGGCGATCTCTTCATGTCTTACTTAGGTGAGCCTTAGGATAACTTTGGATAAGAGGAGTTTAGTTTGATAAATGGGTTACTGTAAGTATGACTTTATGTTAAGAAATATGGAAGTTTTACCTTATGTTCTAAATGATGATTTATTTGATTTTCTGTAACTTGATTCATGAAGTATTATCAAAATATCATGACTAGTATGTTTCAACTAAAATGTCCCTTTTTGCATGATTTTGCATAATGCAATACGTATTACAATGTTTGTATTAACCCCATACTATTCTATATTTCTATAAGTATAGGTGGAAGGAAAGTTGAGGTTTGTTAGAGGTAAAAACTTGGGAAGTTGACTCTCTCAAGATTTGTATGTCCCCATATATTCGAGGACATAGTCTATGTTCCTTTAGTTTCTTTCTTTAAGACTTGTACAAGACTTATTATGTATTTCTTTCAATGTAAAGGACCGTGACCCTAGGATATTTAAGATGTGTCTTTAAGTTGGCTTGTGACGATGAGACTCGTTCCTTAGTCTTCCGTAAAGGAGTTTCTTATTTATATTGTTGTGAGTAGTTATAATTCTGCACTACTTTTCTTACTTATGTAATGAATGATAGCTAAGAGGCTTGTGCAAGACCTCCTTGAGGTCAAGTACGCCGTGTGGCAACTTGAGAGTGTTCTTTCTTCTAGGGCGTACTTTTCGGTCGTTACACATATTAAAATTGGGATGTCCCAACCAGTCATGCCAAATGATAAAATCATTAAACATCGTGTTTGAAACGGCATGTGATTCAACTGTACTTATACTTGTATAGTACAACCTAGAAGAAAATGCAGTTAATTTTCATGCACAAGTATTAATTGTAGTGATATATAGGTACTCATCCTTTCCTTCATTAGCAGTCTCAACATATAGTCATTTTAATGAATAACTTTGAAACTTAATAAGTTTCTTTGAGACTTATTATAATATAATGCATTATAAATGGTCAATATTGTCCCTCTGGTATTAATAAGGTCGCTCGTCCAGATCCCTCAATTTTGTACTGCCTTATATTGTGCTAACATATGTCATTTTCATAAGCAAATTAGTAAAATATTTCTTTTCTCTTAATATAGTATATGTTGTAGCACAATCAAGAAGGCACACATACTCATTACTCATCTTGGATCCAATTGTCAACTGGGATTTCTATTAGTTTTGATTAAAATAAAAGTACATCAAAACAAGTATGAAACAAAACTAATAACGAAAATTTAAATACTTCAACATAAAGAAGAACATATGTAGACATTGAAATTTTGTGGAACCAATTCATGCCTATATAAAGCGTACTAAATTATCTTAAAAGGCATGTCAAAAATTCCATAAAAAAATCTCAAATATTCCGCAAATTGATGGAATATTCATATAGAGAGGTCATATCTGAATCATTCTAGTTCAAGAAACACGCCACTAACAACCCTCGAATCATGAACAAATATTATGAGACAAGAATAAAGGGAGGAACAGAATTGTACCCTCAATCTTAATGAATAAAATTATGTTTGTTCGTATTTTTTGTGATTGTAATTTATTTTTTGTCACTTTAAAATTTGTTGTCTGAAAATCCAAAGCTGCAAAGGTGGAAGAATGAGTACATCAAGTCTCTTTTTTGAGTTTCATCAAGTCTACAATCTGACAAGCCTAGAAGCAGGGGGCATTTTTAAACATTGAAATTTTGTAGGACTCTACAAGATGCGTTCAATTCGAGTTGGGACTCTACAAATTGTGTTCACTCAAATTAGGATTCTTGGAGGCTACTCAACCCTAAACTCTAGTTTATGCCGATATAAAGGGTATTAAATTCTCTTAAAAACATCTCAAAAATTCGATAAAGAGATCGAGATCTCAAATATTTTGCAAATTGATGGAATATTCATATAGAGATGTCAAATCTAAAACAACATACTTTGAGAAACACGCCACTAATAGCTCTTGAATCATGGATAAATCTTAAGAGAGGAGAATCAAGGGAGGAACAGAATTGTACCTGAAATATTGATGAATAAAATTATGTTTCTTCGTATTATTTTGTGATTGTAATTTATTTTCTGTGACTTTATAATTTGTTGCAAACAACATGCTAATTGAAAAAACACATAAGAAAATAACGACAAACTGCATTCCCTAGCTAAAAGATCCATCTTTAGTTTTGATCACCAATGAATTCATCAACTTCCACATAAATAATATCACCAAGGTCATCAAAAATATCATCTTCTAAAGCTAAATTTATTACAACATCCTTATCTTATTTCTGAGATGTTCTCGGCTAATCATCAACTTAAATATTCAAATGTGACTCAGCTCGCATTGGAAGAGGAGGCACTACCTTTATTTCATTTTTCTTTTGAAGGAAGTTTGGTAGAGCCTGACAAAATGCCCAGGTGTGCGACATTCACTCTTTCGATGGCCTTTCATACCACAATGATGACATTACTTTTTGAGGGGTTATTTTGAGAACTCATGTTGTTCTCTTTTTTATTATGACCCACACCTCGACAATTGTTGTATCGTCTCTTATCTTTGCTACGTCCCCACACATTATTATAGCCCCGATGATCATCTCCTTTTACTTCAGATTGATCATCTGCTTCTACCACATTTAGTTTTGGTAATGGAGCAGCTCCAGTGGACGAGCTTCATGACTTTTCATTAAAAGGGCACCATGTTGATCAGCCAACAGAAGGCATGAGATCATTTCAGAGTATTTTCGAAAATCCTTTTCATGAAATTGTTGTTGCAATATCACATTTGAAGCATAGAAAGTAGTAAGTGTCTTTTCCAACATGTCCTCATAATTTATACTCTCCCCCTATAATTTTACTTGGGAGGTTATCTTGAAATCGTAACTACATTCACTCATAACGAGCTCTTGGCAATATTGTATCCTTATACACCCCCTTCAAATCAGTCCATAATTAAAGTGGATCTTTTACTATCATATATACAATCTTTAGACCCTCATCAAGATGATGATGCAGCAAAATCATAGCCTCGCCTTATCTTGGCTCAATGATTCATTTCATGAGTAATGGTTGTCACAACCCGGAAGCACCCCCTAGACGTAACTAGCGGCGGCGTCCTCGGAGAGGACTAAGACTAGCCTCTTAGCATTCGTCATTACATTTCATAGGCTAAAAATGCAGAAAAATTAGAACTTTTCAGATACATCTATATATTGAGGTTTACATAGACCTCTCGCATACCACATATGGAGTTTACATAGACTTCTCACATAGGAAGCTTACATAGGCTTCTCTTTTAGATAACCTAATCGATACATAAGAATTAGTCTAATACTTCGTCTAATATTAAACCATCTAAACGAGTACAAATCTTGGACATAGCTAATACAAAGTCAACATGCCAATATAGGCTTACATCAATATCCAAAAGATAAAGGAATGAACAATGTCTATATGACAATACAACTTTAAAGCTAGAATGTGGAACAAGGTAACATCCCCGAACATGAGGACCTACCAACACTTGGGAAATAGGATCCATGTCTTCTTCAATCGGCCTTCTAAGAAATCAATGACCGGAACCTACATAATTGTAGAAATATAATGGAAATGGTTTAGTACATACACTTGTACTAAGTATGGAAACATATGCACATATAATGATTGAAATCATACTTAAAGGGACATTTGTTCAATACCATGCCAAGTTACTTTGAAAAGCCTTATGCACAACCAAGAACATATATAAGACAATATGCATGTATCCTTTAACACAAGACCATATACAACACAAGACCAACATTATCAAATAGATCAAGTCAACATGTGTAGTAGCATAATAGAACACATAACCAAAGTAACTTCAACATCATGTTATAATAACAAAGCATGTACAAAAGTTCATAACATTTCAACATATGCAAGACCCTTACTCATAACCCATTACCAAGCTTACAAGTGCAATGACCAAGTGAAGCCACATAACCCCACTCAACCAAGTAAACCAAACAAAGGATCACAAGTAATGTCTAATTTCATATAACATAGCATCATGAGTAGTCATCATCATATATAGCAATATACACCAACAACATGTTCATAAGTCAAACCAACATCATATAGGATCATCAACATGTAAAGTCAATATATACATATCAGTTACTTTATAAGAACCTAAGAACATCCTCTAGGACTTCTCTCAATACCAACTAGTGCAATGTATGGGTAGAGTCCCATATCCCTACCTAGACTAAGTCAAACCCCTTAAATCACCCTAGTTAAAGTTCACTCTATTACTTCATTTTATTTTCAAAACCGACATATACCACATGAGCTAAATGTGGAATCCGGTGTCATGAAACCCTACACCAAAAGAAGGTGGACTTCTTTCCAAGGTAGTATCAAAACATGAACATAGCATCTAGGATGATCCGCTAGCTAGTATTCTATGGGGGCAACATAGTTCAAGAACTACGGGACATGCTTGAGACCCACTTTATGCACCATGGCATTCTAATATCAATCTCATAAGAACCACTGTGAACCTACCTTCACACATTGGGAAGGGACACTCTCTCATAACTAGTTCACTCGGTGCTAGGCTAAAGTCCCTTTTTGAAATGTCTTTAAGCCTTTATTAATCATCATAACTTAGTATAGGTCATAGAGGACTAACCCCCTTGTATATCATCATCATTAGCTCATTACAAATTGCATGAGAAATTCCTTTCATACAACCCTCATATATGAGATTAAGACATTATCATCATCATGTCATAGTAAGGCACATAAGTGATTCATCATCAACCTTATATCATTACACCTTAATCATAATATCACAATCCATATAATCAAGACATATCAATTACATTCATCATACCAGACCTATATAATCTCCTAACCAACACTTTAATTGAATATCATCATCAAGTATAAGCCATGACAATTGAAGTAAGGATTCAATATCATAGGTCTTACCAAATTACCTTCACAAGCCTTCTTCCATGGTCTTACCATTAAACAACCATACTCATCCACTAATAGGCTTAATAACATCATTCAATAGTAATTAACATAAGAACTAAGTCAATTGCATCAACACTAATCAATTCAACACCAATTCATAACCTAGGGTTAGGGAAATAGGGTCAATTCATGATCTCTTCCATAGGAATTAGGTGTAACATCAAGAACTACCCTAATTCACCAATAATTCATCACAATATATCCATAATAATCAAAAGAAATCAAGAATCATACAATTTGAAACATCATTTTCGGATTAGGAATGAAACCCAACTTTTCTCAACTTTTTGGAAATCAATTTGAAAGAACCCTATAGGGAAAGGTCTCCCATAGGTGAAGAGTTCCCATACCTTGTTAATCCTTGAATATAGATGTAAATAAAGTGAAGTTCTTGCATCCATAATCCCTTTGACCTCGGTCTTCTATGGAGTCTTCTTTGGGGAGAGAGAAAGTAGAGAGAAGGAAGAGAGATTTAAGTTTTTGGAATTGAAGGTGTTGGGTTAGTTTAATTAGGCTTAGTCTTTATATAGTTACTTAATTAACTTAATTAGACCTCCCTTAAACCTTAATTAACAAATCAACTAACTAACTAATTAAATGACTTCATTAAAACTTGGACAGTGAAATTAGACCCTGGCCTACGAGACCTCGACCTACGGTCAGTAGGTCAGTCGACGCCTCATATGCCCTCCATGCTGCACATCCGTCGATGGTTTCAGAGAGTCTAGTTTTGGGGCCTTTTTGAAAATGTCTAAGGCTCCACCTACGTAGGCCATTGACGCCTCGTCGACTAGACGATGGATCATCGACTGGTCTCGTAGGTAGCATTTGTAAGTTGACATTTTTTGGTCACTTTGGAAGGGTCCTCCTCAAGGACCCCTAGGGTGGTCCTTGCGGAGTCTTACCCAGACTTTTCAACATCAAACATATTCTAATACATGTTTTACACCTTCCAACCAAATGTCATTGAATTTCGACACTTAAAACCCCGTGAAACATGCTATCACACACTAACCTTTATTTCACTATTCTCCTGACGCCATGGACGTTCCTTGACGTTTTGACTCTATAACTTCCTAAATGGTTTATAAATAATATTTTACTCCTTAAAACAGTGTTACCAACCTTAGACCTACATGTGAGGCTCTATATTAGGTCTTGGACTTTCAGAGTGTTACATTATCCCCCCTTAGGAAGATTCATCCCCGAACGACACTAAAATCTTTTGAAGGAAAAGGATAGACTCAATACTAGCAGCCCAACCAACAACATGAGTTACAACTCAAATCAACATAACAACATGGCATTTAGACATAGCAACTCAAATCACAATTTGCCACATATAAGAGCTCAATCATCACAACATGAGGAATTTCCTTCTCAATATCAACATGAGCTCAACATGATCAGCAAGTAACTTATGCCAAAACTTCTTACAATACATCAACATGTTCATTACTATTTCATGAAGGAAACAATACACCAACTAAACAAATAAGTGCAAATCAAGCAAAAGATTGTTTTTTTTATGAATACTCATTTTAACATAGACATTTCACCATAACTATGCATATTTTAGCAAAACAAGTCAAATTCAAATTTACTCATTATTTTCATTATTAATAGGAACAGCTAACCTTAGTTAGGAAAAAAATGAGGATAACGGGACTTCATGTCGGCTTCGGCCTCCCATGTTGCCCCTTCAACTAGGTGGTGTATCCATAACACCTTTACGGATGTCACCTCCTTGTTCCTCAACTTCTTAACTTGACCATCAAGGATATCCACCGGAACCTCTTCATATGAGAGGTCCTCATCCACACCAAGACCTTCAATAGGAAGTATGTACACGGGATCACCAATGCACTTCTTAAGCACAGAAACATGGAATACCGATTGAACCGAAGCTAGTTCACTAGGTAGTCTCAATTCATATGCAACATTTACGACCCTTTGAAAAACCTCATAGGGACCCACATACCCAGGACTTAACTTCCCCTTTTTCCGAATCTCATCACCCCTTTCATAGGTGAATCTTCAAATACACCATATCAATTACTTTAAATTTAAGATCTCTTCTTCTATTGTCGGCATAAGACTTTTACCGACTATAGGTTGTTTTCAACCTGTCCCTTATCACACGAACCTTTTCTAGGGCATCATATATTATATCGGGACCAAAGAGTAAAGACTATCCAACCTCAAAACACCCTACCGGAGATCTACATCTCCTACCATATAGTGTTTCAAATGGAGCCATTCAAATACTCGAATGATAGTTATTGTTATAGGAGAACTCAATCAAGGGCAAGTGATTGTCCAAATTCCCTTTGAAGTATATCACACAAGCTCTTAACATGTCTTCAAAAGTTTGGATAGTACGCTCCACTTTACCATCCATTTGGGGATGAAAAGCTGTACTTAGCTTCACTTGTGACCCAACCCTCTTTGGAAAGATCTCCAAAAACGAGATGTAAATTGAGCACCTCTATCCGATATGATGGACAAAGGAATCCCATGAAGACTCACAATCTCATCAATGTAGATCCTTGCATAATCTTCCGCCGAGTAAGTAGACTTAACGGGGATCAAATGAGCGGATTTTGTCAATCTATCACTATCACCCAAATTGAGTAATTTTGCCTCCTAGTTCGAGGCAACCCAACTACAAAGTCCATGTTAATTTCTTCCCACTTCCAAGTAGGAACACCCATTTCTTGTATTAGACCACTAGGCTTTAGATGCTCAGCTTTTACTTGTTGGCAATTTGGACACCTAACTACAAACTCCGCTATGTCCCTTTTCAATTCATCCCACCAATATACCTCTCTAAGGTCACGATATATTTTGGTGGAACCCGGATTGACAGAATATCAGGAACCATGAGCTTCCTCTAACACCCTATTCCTCAAATCATCAACATCCGGTACACATAATCTATTTTGGTACCTTAGCACACCATCCCCCTCGGAGAATGACTTGTCTTACTAAGTACCGATTGTTTCAACTCCATTAATAGCGGATCAAGATGTTGTTTATACTTCACCTCAACCACTAAGGATGATTTGGAGTTATTATGTACCGCAAAACTACCATTCGGAGAATCTTCTAACCAAACACTGATACGCTCAAACTTACTTCTCAAATAAGAAGCAAAGCGTTCATATCAAATAAAGAACCCAACTGATGAGGTTGAGATCGATCCCACGAGGAAAATAGTTCACACTTAACTTTATTCTATTATTACTATTATTTAGCCAACTATTTTCCGAGAAAACAAAAGACAAAAAGGGGGGTTTATTTCTGAATTAAAGAGAATGAGTAACTAAATTAAAGTAAACAACTAACAGATTTAAATCTCGGAGTTTAATCAATTAATAAAAGTAACTAGGGCTTAAGTGTTCCCCACAGGTTCCTAACTTGATAACTCTAACTATAACAATTCTTTGATAGTATCTTGCATATAAAGTGATAAGTTAAGTATCTCTAAATCCTTGGTCCGGCATCTAGAAAATTTCACTCCGCACCTTGGTCTGGCTACGTGTGTTGCTATACTAACCCTTATCTTTACCTCATATTAAGCATTGTATTCGGTATTTGACTAAGTTATTACCTCGTACCAACCAATACTAGCCTATTAGATAGTCTACACTAAATATATGTTGATAATTCTTTTGCTATTATCTACCTCCTTGGTCCGGCAAGTAGCATTAAGGCGAGTTCTAACGTTGGCCATCCGTTAAAAAGACTTCTACACGAAAGAATTATCAATACATGCAAGACACCATTCTAGAATTGTTATTTTAGTTAGAGTTTACCTTGTTATTCATCCATGCTTCCCACAACCCTAGCTATGGAGTTTAGTTACCCATGTTCATAATTACACAATTCATATTGTTAATGGAAGAATTCATGCACTTACTTTTATGAGAACGAATAAATTTAATCAACAAAATCACCAACAACCAATTCCGGAAAAAGTATCTTAATTACCAAAATCGAGAGTTCAATACTATAACAAGAGAACTAAAAATTATCAAAAAGTCTAACCCCAAAAACGAGGTTTTTTAAACTATTTATAATAAAAACAAAACCTAATCAAAGAAGGATTCTATTTACTAAAAATTTGTCCAAACGCGTCTGGGTCGACGGACCACGTGACGGACCGTCATGGCCTCCGTCATCCCATACTTCACACATTCTTCTGCTGCTTTATTCATTCCCCTCGACGGACAGGTATGATGGACCGTTTCAAGCACGACGGTCCGTCGAGGGTCTCCGTTCCAAAATACTTGAACTTCTTGGAATTTGGGTACTGGGACTACATCTCTGATCATCACGACGAACAAGCAGGACGGACCGTCGTGGCTATGACGGTCCGTCATGGACTTCCGTAATCCCACACTTGGTCATACTTCCCCATCTTCCTTCAACAGCTTCTCTCCTCACTACAATGCCACCTACGGACCGTCACAGCCTCGACGGACCGTCATAAGCTCCATAGGTGGCCTCTTCTGCATTTCTTCCTCAAAAACATCCGCGTTCATCCTTGGACAGATTTTCTGCAAACAAAGAGAAACTTACATAAAAATCAACACAAAGAGGCTTTCGACACATACTAAACTTAAGGAAAAAGCATTAGAAATACCGTGAAACCACGGTACATCAACACCCTCAACTTAAATTCGTTGTTTGTCCTCAAGCGACGCACTATGACTCACTACAAAATCTTTGTACAAGAGTATCCATATTTTAACTTTCGCAATCACTTGGCTATCAATCCCGATCATTCTCATTATGTTCATGCATGGTATCACTATTAGGCATTGACTTGTGTAGAATCAGACCATGACACAGACTCACTACGCAATGACACCTATCCTCTTCAATTTCTCACTGAGGTGCTAATATTTCCGGTATTGCAACTACTATCCTCACTTCAAATAACATCCTCATTTTTCACACAATGATTTCAGTTTGAGTATAAGGATCACTTTCCGACACTCACTCTCAGAACAAATTCACAACTCATTTATACATATTGGCATAGGCTTGCCCTTATTTTCACTACTTTAAGTTCGCCATACAACTCTTAGGATCACAATAGGACATTTTAGCTTGTAACATAGGCTCAGGGTCAGGTAGGATATATTTAGGTATATTTAGTGACTTGTTGCCCTCCTTGACATATCGACTAAACGCACTACCTTTTTATACTTCTATTTCGCCCAATTTCTCAATTTTCTTTTTACCTTGCTGCTTTCCCTTTCTCATCCTTATATGTTCGTGACTTTTCTCTTTTATTTTATTTTTATTTTTTATTTTTTTTTTTATTTTATTTTTAGTCACTTCGGTTTTGTTCTTTCTTCCTCTTCATACTTTCAACCCCAATTTTCCGAAGTACTCCTTATAACAGCCACCCTCAACTCATGACTTTGCCATGAGTTAAGGTTCACAATACCATGGTTGGGTCAGGGCCACGACAAGGTTGCTTTCTGCATTAGCCACCCTCAACTTATTCTTTTTTTTTTTTGGCATAAACTGAGGTGCACATGTCCAAGGAGGGACCAGGGCCAACACATTGTTCCCCGAGAAGATCAGTTGGGATGACAAAGAAAGATCTGTGTTTAGGATCAAATCATTTGGATCAATAAAGGGTTAACTTCATTTGGTTTTCTGTTATTTTTTTAGGCTTAAGATTGACTATTTCGAACAAAGGCCTATGATCCTTTACTAATTGTTTGATTTGGCTCACTTTTAGCAGGACTAACCAGGCAAGTTCTAGCTCAGTATTGATGGTGGACATTCGAATTCACCTCACACTCACTTGACATTCCTTACATTCCCAGATTATTAGACACCTAGTTCGAGTCTTAGATTCAGGATCATGCAGTATTGTATCTTTATTTCATGTTTCAAACCACACAATTATCAATTACTATGCCTAGTCATGCATCATTTTGATTATCGAGATATATATTTGTTTCAGCCATCGTGCTTCAGATTTATACTATGTACATAAGATATGACATGCCAGTTCAACAATAAAAATAATCAGTCTTTTGGGGAAAAAGAACACAGGCAAGAAAACCCCAAAAGAGGATCGTGAACTTGGGCTACTTAGAATTCACCCAAGTACTCACTTTCCATTTACCCCACCCCCAACAAAAGATATGCAATTGTCCCCAATGAATAAAAAAACTAAAATACGCGAAAGGTGAGTGAAGCAAACCTGAGGCGCTAAGCGCCGGCGATCAGCAAGCTGGTGGGTCTGGTTCACCGGAACCCACTCCCTACGTAGTCTGGACACCCTCAGTAGTGTCCTCAGCATCAACAGCACCATCAGTAGTGCCTCCCACAGTATCTACAATTCTGGAGCTAGACGCCCCGGCAGCTAACTCTACAGCCCTCAACGTACGGGCCTCCTCATCAGTAATCGAGGCTCTCCTCGCAACCTCCATCTCACGGCGCTCCTTCTTCCTCGCCCTAGCCTCATCCTCCTCTCGACCCCTGGGTCTCTTGGCATGCTCTCGTGGGAGAGGTGGTGGAATATCAGAAGTGGCAAAAAGAGCAGCCATCACTGTGTCCTCAGCAGGCTCTGCAGAAGAGGCCTCAGACTTAGGCACCCTCGCCTCTAAGATCGTATCAAGATCAGCCCGCAGACTCTCAACCACAGCCTGAAGGGTCGACATGTCCACCGGAGGTGCTGGTCGGGCTAGCACTCGCAACTCAAAAGCGTCTAAGCGCTGATGTACCTATGCGATCTTCCTCTCTGTGTGCTGTGCCATCTTGTGCTCGATGCGCTCCTCTGCCTCAGCAATAGACCTCTGCATCCAAGGCTGGATGTGATGCAGAAGTGTAGCCATCTGTGCCTCGAGTTTTTGGACCCTAGCAAGTAGGACCAGAGTGGCGGAATGAGCCGAGCGAGATGAGCTCGGGGCAGTGCTACTACCCGGGATAGACTCGACCGGGGTAGTGTCAGTGGGTGCAGAAGCAGCCTGGGAAGCCGCATGAGCATGCTCTATGGTATCTGCCAGGTTCTCACCAAGTGGGACCACCTCCGAGCAGGGCCCTCTACGTGGAGACAACTCATTGGCCTCATCCCTGATGAGGCCGATGTCAATATTTCCCTGCGGGGTCCTGAGCTGGTCAATGTGCCAAATGGGCACACCTGCGGATCTGCATAAAGAGAAAACCATGCAAGGAAAAGGGTAAGTCGTGGTGACCTTGAAGGCCCTCTCGTGCATGACCGCCTGTAGAAGCCAAGCGAAGTCGACCTAGAACCCTGCCATCATTACGGCCATCAGAACTGCACGATCCCATGTGACTATATTATCAGCAGAAGTGGGTGAAAGGCAGTGGCGGACTATCAACCAAAGAAACTTGGCCGTAAAGGTCAAGTTGGCCTTCCTGATGGCTCCCTTTGGCTCCATCACCCAATCAGCAGCCTCTCCATCAATAGACAAGTGCTGGGCCATCTATCTCTTGGTGGTCTCTCTCAGCGATGGCTCACGTAAGAACCGGCCCTCTTTAACAATTTGCCACCGGTAGTCAAACTCGGCGGTGAGAGGTGTCCTGGTAGTATCAACATCCTCGTCGTACAGATATCGGCGAATGGCTGGCAGGGAGATGTCGACCTGTATGCCGCGTACTCGGACATGCTTAAGTGGGGCCTGTTTTGCGGGGGCAGCCCGCCTATCTATCTGTGATCGGAGAGTGGCCACATAAGAGGCATAGAACTCTCGGACCAACTCCTCACTGTAGCGTCCCAAAGAACGAGCCGTCCACTCCAGCCGGTGTCTGGTGAAGAGAGTGTGAATATCCGGCATGGTGGGGAGACTTCCCGTAAGGACCCGCCTCTCCAGTGTAAGGGTCCGTGTCATGACGCCTTTATCATTGATAACCTTGGAGTCTAAGTACACTTGGTATTACCCGTCAACACACCACCGGTTTGGCTGGTCGACAACCGGGGCAGGAACTCCAGTCGGTGAGCCAGGAGTGGAGTCAGTGTTGTCAGCCTCATCAGCCGAGGCAGACTGTGTAGCTGTGGCGAGTGCAGAGGCTTCTGCGGACCCGGAGGCTTCCTCTGACCATGAAACTCCTAAGGAGCCAGATGCTCCTTCGTCTTGGGCAGCTGACCCAGAAGGTGTGCCGGTCAGTGTGCGCTCCTCATCTGACTGGGAGGCAGTGACTACGCCGGATGCCACCTTCTTGGGCGTGTCTCTAGGTGCACATGGAGATCGTGCTGTAGTAGCAGTGCCTGGGGGCACGTACTCAGGATCATGCTCATCATCAGAGCCTATCACCAGTCGGGCAGACGGGGCGACAGACTTGGAACGCCCACGTGCGTAAACGCGATCTTGTTTTGGTGCCATGAGAGGTAGTACCTGTAAAGAATCATCATTAGTACTAGAAGTAGCAAACATGACAAGAAAAAAATGAGACAAAATACACATAAATTCAAAGCAGTAATGACAGCTCTGTAGTAGCAGTGAGGCACGACGGACCTGGTGACGGCCCGTCGTGAGTATGACAGACCATCATGGGGTCCGTTATGTAATACTTAACAATTTAGACTCTCAGAAGGAAGCTCTCTGACTGGTACGACGGTTGTGCAGGACGGACCGTCGTGGGCATTACAGTCCATCACATATGTCCGTCAGTGGACACTTAGAAAAAGTATTGAGACCCTTAGGATAGGGGTCTTTGACTGTCACGACGGTTGTGCAGGACGGACCGTCGTGGGCATGACGGTCTGTCACATGTGTCCGTCAGTGGACACTTAGAAAAAGTGTTGAGACCCTTAGGACAGGGGTCTCTGACCGTCACGACGGTTGTGCAGGACGGACCGTCATGGGCATGACGGTCCGTCACATGTGTCCGTCAGTGGACACTTAGAAAAAGTGTTGAGACCCTTAGGACAGGGGTCTCTGACCGTCACGACGGTTGTGCAGGACGGACCGTCGTGGACATGACGGTCCGTCACATGTGTCCGCCAGTGACACTTAGAAAAATTATTGAGACCATTAGGACAGGGGTCTTTGACCGTCACGAGTTGTGCAGGACGGACAGTCGTGGGCATGACGATCCGTCACATATGACCGTCAGTGGACACTTAGAAAAATTATTGAGACCCTTGGGACAGGGGTCTTTGACAACCAAGATGGTTGTGCAGGACGGACCGTCATGGGCATGACGGTCCGTCACATGTGTCCGTCAGTGGACACTTAGAAAAATTATTTAGACCCTTGGGACAGGGGTCTCTGACAACCAAGACGGTTGTGCAGGATGGACCGTCGTGGGCATGACGGTCCGTCAAATGTGTCCGCCAGTGGACACTTAGAAAAATTATTGAAACCCTTGGGACAGGGGTCTCTGAGAACCAAGACGGTTGTGCAGGATGGACCGTCGTGGGCATGACGGTCCATCACATGTATTCGTTGGTGGACACTTAGAGAAAACAAGTTGTGGGGTGTTGGGACGGACCCTATGATGGTCCGTCGTGGTTACGACGGTCCGTCATCGGGGTTTCGTTCTGTCATTTAGAGACAGAACTGGGGATGCCACAATCAACCCATGTGATTCAAACCAAAGACCCAATAATTCCCTAACGCTTTTTAACCTAAATACTTATCAAATTTACAAGGCTAAAGCCCTAATTTCTCGAGTTTTATCAAGGTATTTCGTGGGACTAATAACCTAGGTTAGACAAGATTTGGTCAAAGATCAAAGACCCACACAAGAAAAAAAAAAGTATGCTAATAGTAAATAAAAACCAAAATGAAGAGTAAATGGGTAGAGTTCAGAAACACATACCTTGGAAGAGGAGAAAACAACACGGAAGTGATGGCACCCAACAAGAAAAATGAGAATCACAGCAGCAGACTCCGACCAAGAAAGGAGATTTGGGATGGGGAAAGGGAGAATGTGGGGATTTGGGGAAGGGAAGGAAGTTGAAAGGGGAGGAAATGGGAGAAAGAGGGAAAGAAACGGTTGAATGAAGGGGTGGGAAGTTTAAAAATGTTTAAAACTTTTCAAATTCCCCAGCTGGGTCGGGTCGGGTTTCTGGATAATGAAGCGATGAGACCCCGACGACGGTCCGTCACGACTGTGACGGTCCATCATGGGTTCCGTCGCATATGCCCTAATTTTTCAAAGCAATAAAGAACGTACCTGGCACGACGGAGTCATGCGACGGTCCGTCACAGGAGTGACGGTCCGTCGATGTATCCGTCAGTGAATGTGGCAGAGTAATTTTTTGTAGAACTTCCTGGATATGTGCTACCTGAAAATTTAAAACCCATTAGTAGAAAATGCTACCATTACTAGAAAGAAAACTATAATTTGGTTAGATGATACATATTGGGTTGCCTCCCGACCAGCGCCTGATTTAATGTCGCGGCACGACTGAGCACACTCGATTACTCAGACTTCATCAAGATGGTATGCCTCAATCACCTTATTCGCCGATTCCACATGCCCTATATAGATTTTTAGACGTTGTCCATTCACCTTAAACCGCACACCTTCCTTGTTTTCCAATTCAACCGCTCCATGAGGGAATAGTTGGGTGATCAAGTAAGGGCCAGTCCATTATGGCGGACCCCATATTTCTCCAATAATCCCTTGAACAATTTGTTGCAAAAGTGGGATCCCCATCACTAATAATTGCCCGTGGGGTACCAAATCGAGAGAATATATTCTTTTTCAAGAACGCAGTGACACTCTTCCCCTCATTGTTTGCGAGGGCGATAGCTTCCACCCACTTAGATACATAATCAACTGCTACTAAAATATACTTCATTCCATGAGAACTCCCAAACGGACCCATAAAGTCAATACCCCAAACATCAAATAACTCAATCACAAGAATGGGGTTTAGAGGGAGCTCTTGCTTTCTTGAAATGCCGCCATCTCTTTGGCATCTATAACACGCTTTGGTAAACTCATGAGCATTTTGATGAATAGTTGGCCAATAGTAACCACATTGTAAGATCTTATGAGCAGTCCGGATACCACTATGATGTCCACCAAAGGGTGAGGAATGGCATGCCTCTAAAACACTCAACATCTCAACTTCTGGCACACAACGCCGAATAAGCCCATCAGCACAGCTCCTATATAAGTATGGTTCATCCCAAAAGAACTTCTTCACATCGTACATGAATTTTTTCCTTTGATGAAAGGACAAGTCCGATGGAACAATATCACTAGCTAAATAGTTCGCAAAGTCTGCGAACCATGGAATCAAGTCTTGTGAGGCAGCCAATACATGCTCATCGGGGAACGTGTCATCAATATCAGTCTTATCCCCCAACTCTCTCATAGCTTCATCTTCTAGACGGGACAAGTGATCAGCAACTTGATTTTCGGTCCCTTTTCTATCCCTTACCTCAAAGTCAAATTCTTGCAGTAGTAATACCCAACGAATCAACCTCGGTTTCGCATCCTTCTTTGCCATCAAATATCTCAATGCTGAATGGTCAGTATGCACTATAACTCTAGTACCTAGCAAATAGGAGCGAAATTTTTCAAAAGCAAATACTACTGCAAGGAGCTCTTGCTCAGTTACTGTATAGTTCTTCTGAGCTTCATTGAGGGCTTTACTAGCATAGTAAATGGGATGAAGGATTTTGTCCCTTCTTTGTCCCAATACCACACCAAGGGCAACCCCACTAGCATCGCACATCACCTCAAATGGACTGCTCCAATCCGGAGAAATAATGATAGGTGCAGATACCAATTTTTCTTTTAGCTCGCCGAATGCTTTAAGACACGATTCATCAAAATAAAATTTACAATCTTTCTCCAGCAGTTTGCACAACGGATGTGCAATTTTTGAGAAATCTTTGATGAATCTCCTGTAAAAACTTGCATGCCCAAGAAAGCTTCTCACACCTTTTACAAAGATAGGTGGAGGAAGTCTCTGTATTACCTCGACTTTAGCTCGATCAACCTCTATGCCCTTTTCTGAAATGCGATGACCCAAAACAATACCTTCTTTCACCATGAAGTGGCATTTTTCCCAATTGAGTACTAAATTGCAGTCTTCACATCTCTTAAGAACCTCAGATAAATGGCTCAAACACCTCTCGAATGATTCACCAACCACAGAAAAATCATCCATAAAAACCTCAATAGTATCTTCCACCATGTCGAAGAATATTAACATCATACATCTCTGAAATGTGGCGGGTGCATTGCACAACCCAAACGAACCCAAACGGCATTCTCTTGAACGCAAAGGTCCCATATGGACAAGTAAAAATGGTTTTCTCTTGATCTTCTGGTGCAATAGAAATCTGATTATACCCCTAATAACCCTAAGAAAACAGTACCACCCTTTTCCAGCAAGTCTATCCAACATCTGATCCATAAAGGGCATAGGAAAATGGTCTTTTTCGGTCCATCTATTTAATTTCCGGTAATCCATACACACCCTCCATCTAGTCACCGGTCTCATTGGAACAAGTTCATTTTTTTCATTGGGGACCACAGTCATTGCCCTTTTCTTAGGTACACATTGAACAGGGCATACCCAACTACTATCGGCGATTGGATATATTACTCCGGCATCCAACCATTTAATGATTTCCTTCTTCACGACCTCTTGCATAGGTGGATTTAAGCGTCTCTGGTGCTCAATACTTGGCTTATGATCGGGCATGAGTTGGATTTTATGAGAACAAATACCAGGAGGGATCCCAATAATGTCCGCAATAGTCCACCCAATAGCTCTTTTGAACCTTTTTAGCACTTTCACCAAAATCTCAACTTGTTGTTCATTCAGGTCTGATGCAATGATTACCGGCAATGTGTCACCATTTCCTAAGAATTCATACCTGAGATGAGGTGGGAGAGATTTTAGTTCTAACTTTGGAGCCTCCTCTATAGATGGTTTCGCGGGTGGAGACTCGCGATTCTTCATGTCTAGATCATATTTCTTCGGTTTAAACCGAACATTACCACGATCAAGAGCAGCGACTAATGACCCATATTCTTCAATGCAATCATTATCAAAATTCATTATCACTGCCGCCAGTGCTTCTACACCTAGACGTTCTTCTATTTGTGTCTCGGGTGACTTACCAACTTTGTAGGATATAGCATATACCGATTGGAGCTCACCACTCTGTCTCATGGACCTACAAATGTTGAAGGTCACTTCTTCATTGTTCAATCAAAATTTCATTTGTCCCTTTTCCATATCAACTAAGGCTCTACCCGTAGTAAGGAATGGCCTCCCAAGAATAATAGGCACCTCAAAATCGACTTCACAATCAAGAATAACAAAATCTGCCGGAAATATGAATGACTCCACTTTTACTAGCACATCATAGAGTATCCCTATAGGCCTTTTTACTGTTCGATCGGCCATCAGTAGCCGCATTGCAGTGGGCTTTGGATCGCCCAAACCCAACTTCATGTAAATCGAGAGGGGCATGAGATTTATTCTTGCCCCCAGATCACATAATGCTTTCGCAAAATGTAATAACCCGATTGTACAAGGAATAGTGAACGCACCCGGATCTTCTTTCTTTTGCACTAAAGATCTTGTAGCAATAGCACTACAATGCTGCATTCTATCATAATCCTCAAAAGTTACCGATCTTTTCTTTGTACCAGATCTTTCATAAACTTGGCATAACTGGGCATTTGTTCAAGAGCTTCTATCAAAGGGACATTGATAGAAAGCTGCTTCAACATTGTTATAAAACGCCGATATTTACCATCCTCGGTCTTTTTCACTAATCTTTGAGGAAAGGGGGGGTTCTAGGCATGGGAGTTATCTTTTTAAGCACTTCAGCATCTTTTTCAGTGTTATCTTCTACTTCATCACTAACCTCTACCACTTTATCATTATCTCTCATCACCTTTTCCACAATAGACGGCATAGGTGGGTCAATGGTTTGTTTACCACCCCGAGTAGTAATTACCATACAGTGTCCATCATTTTTCGGATTTTGGACAGTGTTTCTAGGGAGAGTGCCCGCTTGCCATGTGTTCACAGTCGCAGATAATTGGGCCATTTGCAATTCAAGCTGCTTAATCGATATGGCATGTGTATCGACTTTCTGTCCAATACCCGCTACATCACTCCTTAACTCTTTCGTGTGCTCATCACTAGCATCGAACCTCCTCCTCATCTTGTGCAACATATCCTCAACTCGCGCCATACTACCTCCACCATCCCTAGGAGCAACTTCACGATTTTGAGGAGGAACATAGGGCCCACTCCTATCATTTCTGTTACCATAGTTACCCCTGTTGAAGTTGTTGTCGTGGTTGTAATTTCCATCACGGACATAATTACCCTCACGACTATAGTTACCATAGTTCCGACCTTGGTTCCCTTGACCTTGGCGCCAATTCTCCTGATTGGAGCCTTGGGCATTCGGTCGGAAACCCCCCGTCTGATCATTTACTGCATAGGAATCTTCCTCATAATAATATTCATCAGTTGGTGGTGGTGGTTTAGACAAGTAGTTCACTGCGTTTATCTTTTCTGCACCCCCAGTGACATGTTTTAACACCAACCCAAGCTCAGTTCTCATCTGTGCCATCTCTTCACGAATCTCATCTGTGGCTGGGTTGTGTGTGGATTGCACTGCAAAGGTATTTCTCCCAGTATCTGACTTCCTAGTACTCCATGCTTTATTATTCCGGGAGATTTTCTCTAATTTTTTGGCAATTTCAGCATAAGGACACTCCCCATAAGAACCACCTACTATAGTATCTAATACCGCTTTATTATTATCATCCTGTCCCCGATAAAAGTATTCTTTCAATGACTCATCATCTATGCGGTGATTGGGGACACTTCTCAAAAATGAAGTGAACCTATCCCAAGAACTGCTAACTGACTCTCCTGGTAGTGCCACAAAGTTGTTCACTCTGTCTTTGTGATTTAGTTTCTTGGAGACCGGGTAGTAACGTGCTAATAAAACGTCCCTTAGTTGGTTCCAAGTGAAAATTGAATTATAAGAGAGCTCAGTGAACCAAATAGCAGCCTCTCCCGTCAGTGAGAGAGGAAATACTCTTAGCCCTATTACATCCAAATTCAAATCAGGCCTCCCTATACAGCTTTTACACACTGCCCTTACCTTAGCTATATGGGCATGTGGGTCCTCAGACGGTAGTCCTGAAAACAAACCTCTAGCAGTGAGCATTTGCATTAGACTACTAGTGACTACAAAGGTGTGACCTTCTGGTAGAGGGGGCAAGACAAGTGGCCCATCAGAATCTGCAATATTATCATAACCTCTGTAGTATTCTTGAGGACGTGGAGCGGAATTTTGTCCCCTTTGTGCATCTTGACCAGGATTATCAGGTAATAATCGACCATGAGCATCAACTGGAGCTGGGATGTTCTGGTTTGGATCATCATCATTTATACCAAGTTTTGATTCATATTGCGTAGTGTACTCTCTAACTCATGATCGTAGGGAAACAAGGGTTCTCTTCCTCTCCGTGTATTTGGCATACAAAGAAGTTAGTATCTGCAAAAATCAAAAACAACAGAAAAAGTAAAATCAGGAAAATACTGACTAAACTTTAGTAATAAGTTTAAGTTAATCTAAAAGCTACTTTCCCCGGCAGCGGCGCCAAAATTTGATACGCTCAAACTTACTTCTCAAATAAGAAGTAAAGCGGTCGTATCAAGTAAAGAACCCAACTGATGAGGTTGAGATCGATCCCACAAGGAAAATAGTTCAGACTTAACTTTATTCTATTATTACTATTATTTAGCCAACTATTTTCCGAGAAAACAAAAGACAAAAAGGGGGGGTTTTATTTCTGAATTAAAGAGAATGAGTAACTAAATTAAAGTAAACAACTAACAGATTTAAATCTCGGAGTTTAATCAATTAATAAAAGTAACTAGGGCTTAAGTGTTCCCCACAGGTTCCTAACTTGATAACTCTAACTATAACAATTCTTTCCTAGTATCTTGCATGTAAAGTGATAAGTTATGTATCTCTAAATCCTTGGTCCGGCATCTAGAAAATTTCACTCCGCACCTTGGTCCGGCTACGTGTGTTGCTATACTAACCCTTATCTTTACCTCATATTAAGCATTGTATTCGGTATTTGACTAAGTTATTACCTCGTACCAACCAATACTAGCCTATTAGATAGTCTACACTAAATCTATGTTGATAATTCTTTTCCTATTATCTACCTCCTTGGTCTGGCAAGTAGCATTAAGGCGAGTTCTAACGTTGGTCATCCGTTAAAAAGATTTCTACACGAAAGAATTATCAATACATGCAAGACACCATTCTAGAATTGTTATTTTAGTTAGAGTTTACCTTGTTATTCACCCATGGTTCCCGCAACCCTAGCTATGGAGTTTAGTTACCCATGTTCATAATTACACAATTCATATTGTTAATGGAAGAATTCATGCACTTACTTTTATGAGAACGAATAAATTCTAGAATTTATCTTGATTAATCAACAAAATCACCAACAATCAATTCCGGAAAAGTATCTTAATTATCAAAATCGAGAGTTCAATACTATAACAAGAGAACTAAAAATTATCAAAAAGTCTAACCCCAAAGACGAGGTTTTTCAAACTATTTATAATAAAAACAAAACCTAATCAAAGAAGGATTCTATTTACTAAAAATCTGTCCAAACGCGTCTGGGTCGACGGACCACGTGATGGACCGTCATGGACACGACGGACCGTCATGGCCTCCGTCGTCCCATACTTCACACATTCTTCTGCTGCTTTATTCATTCCCCTCGACGGACAGGTATGACGGACCGTTTCAAGCACGACGGTCCGTCGAGGGTCTCCGTTCTAAAATACTTGAACTTCTTGGAATTTGGGTACTGGGACTACATCTCTGATCATCACGACGAATAAGCAGGATGGACCGTCGTGGCTATGATGGTCCGTCATGGACTTCCGTAATCCCACACTTAGTCAGACTTCCCCATCTTCCTTCAGTAGCTTCTCTCCTCACTACGATGCCACCTACGGACCGTCACAGCCTCGACGGACCGTCATAAGCTCCATAGGTGGTCTCTTCTGCATTTCTTCCTCAAAAACTTCCGCATTCATCCTTGGACAGATTTTCTGCAAACAAAGAAAAACTTACATAAAAATCAACACAAAAAGGCTTTCGACACACACTAAACTTAAGGAAAAAGCATTAGAAATACCGTGAAACCACGGTACATCAAACACCCAATCTAGAAAACCTACGAACATCTTTCACTATGTCTTTTTTCTCTTCTTCTACATGAGACACACTATCCATGGTCATACGACTCAAAGCATCTGCAACGACATTAACCTTGCCGGGTGGTAGAGAACACTCATGTCGTAATCTTTCAACAATTCAAACCATCTTATTTGTCGGAGATTCAACTCCTTTTGAGTAAACACATATTGAACACTCTTATGGTCGGTATACACATCCACATGAACACCATACAAGTAATGCCTCCATATTTTCAAAGCAAACACTACTGCCGCTAATTCAAGATCATGAGTTGGATAATTTTTCTCATGCACCTTGAGTTGTCTAGAGGCATAGGCTACTACCTTCCCATGTTGCATAAGAACACACCCCAAACCCACTCGGGATGCATCACAGTATACCACAAAACCCTTGGTACCCTCTGGTAAAGTCAATATCGGAGCGGAGGTAAGCCTATCTTTCAAAATTTAGAAGCTTCTTTCACATGCCTATGACCACTCAAATTTTACACTCTTTTGGGTCAAGGTAGTCAAAGGAGAAGAAATGGACGCAAAACCATCCACAAACCTCCTATAGTACCCGGCTAAACCCAAGAAGCTTTTAATGTCAGTTGGAGTCAATGGTCTAGGCCCATTCTTTATCGTCTTGGTTTTCTTTGGATTGACCTCTATACCAAAACTCACATTTGTTATAGTTGGAAAATAGTTGATGTTCCTTTAAGGACTTGTAACACCACTCTCAAATGACCCAGGTTTTCACCCACATTTTTTTAATAGACCAAGATATCGTCAATGAAGACAATGACAAATGAATCTAGGTAATTTCAAAATACTCTATTCATTAGGTCCATAAAAGTCGTGGGGGCATTAGTGAGACGAAGGACATTACTAGGAACTCATAGTGACCATACCTAGTTTGAAATGTCATTTCAAGTACATCCTCACCTCTCACCCTAAGTTAGTGATACCCCGACCTCAAGTCAATATTAGAAAAGTAGCTTGCCCCTTGGAGTTGATCAAACAAGTCATCAATCTGAGGGAGAGGATACTTGTTCTTAATGGTGACTTTATTGAGTTGACGATAGTCAATGCACATCCTAAGGGACCCATCCTTCTTCTTCACAAACAACACCGGAGCTTCCGATGGTGAAATTATAGGTTGAATAAAACCTTTATATAGTAAATCTTTGAGTTGAGCCTTCAACTCTTTCAATTTGGCCGAAGACTTCCGATAAGGAGAAATTGAAATGGGATTCGTATCTAGTAATAAGTCAATATCAAAGTCAATTTCCTGTTCGGGAGGAATTTCGGGAAAGTCATCAGGAAAGACTTTCGAAAAGTCCTTCACTACGGGGACGGACTCTATTGGAGGGATGTCGGACTCAAGATCTTTGAATCTTACGATATGGTAAAAACACCCTTTAGAGATCATTTACATGCTTTTAAACAAGAGATGATACGACCTCTAGGAATTGAGTTACCCCATTTCCACTCTAATACGGGTTCATTAGGAAAATTGAACTTAAGCACTCTTGTTCGACAATCAATGGAAGCAAAACAAGCCTGCAACCAATCCATTCCCAAAATAACATCAAAATCAACCATATCAAGCTATACCAAATCCACCCATGTAACTTTATTGGGAAAATATATAGGACAACTCCTAAAGACTCTTCTAGCCACAACGGAGTCACCTACCAGGGTTGTAACTGAAAATGGTTCAATCAAAATATCAGGTAGAGTATCAAACTTTTTAGCTACTAGAGGATTTATAAATGACAAGGTAGCAGCGGGATCAAGTAAAGCATAAACATCAATAGAGAAGACTTGTAACATACCGGTGACCACATCGGGAGATTCCTCTTGCTCACCCCTAGAGCGGAGAGTATAAAAGTGATTCCTCTTTGGGGCTTCAGAACTACTATCACTAGCTTGAGCTTTACCACTTCCCTTCTCTTGACTCTTCACATTAGGGCAATCTCTATCCTTGTGGCCACTCTTCCATAACCATAGCAATTTCCCGTCCGAACTAGACACTCACCCCAATGCTTCTTACCACACTTGGAACAAGTGGGTTTGTCACTCGGTGAATTTCCACTTCTTCCCTTTTGAGACTTAGGGTTAGACACCCTATCCTTGTTAGTGTTGGGAAAGTTGGAAGGAACTTGGTTGGAAACCCTCTTCTTGAACCTAGGCTTGTCTTGAATCTCAAGCCTACCCTTATAAGTACCTCTCTCGTAAGACTTTGCCCTCTTAAACTCTTTATTCTTCCTCTTAAGTCTAGTCTCTTCAACTTGTTGAGCATGAAGCATCAACCTAGAGATATCTATGTTGTCATAGAGCATCGCCGAACGACACTCTTTAACCAAATCATCGGACACTCCTGTGAAAAAGTGACTCATCTCATCCCTTGGGTTAGACACCATGGAAGGAGCATATTTGGAAAACTTAGTAAACTTCAACGAGTACTCTTGTACAATCATACTTCCTTGATGAAGCTTGATGAATTCTTCCATTTTTGCCTCTCTTTTATCCCTAAAAAAGAAACGATCAAGGAAAACCCTTCTAAAAACCTCCCAAGTGATAGTACCCGCTCTCAAGGCCCTATTATCTCTCCATTGGGTGTACCATGTTTGAGCTACATCCTTGAGTTGGTAGGAAGATAGCTTGGCCTTTTCATTTGAAGTCAACCCCATAGCATAGAGAATTTTGTAAACTTCATCAACGAAGTCTTTGGGATCTTCATTCACTTTCGACCCATAGAACATAGGAGGGTTCATCCTCACAAAGTCTCTCAAGAGGGAAGCCGTGGTACTAGCATTTGGTTGAACACGAGGTCCAACCTCCCGATTGGCTTGAGTCATAATGGCTTGTGCTTAAGAGGCTACCGCTTGAGCTTGGGTAGTCATGGCTTGTGCAAAAGTCAAAAATGCCGACCTTATCTCTCCATCCATCATAGGTGGAGGAATGACCGGAGCTTGGTCTTGTGGAGGCACTTGGTTATCTTGTGGAGGGACTTGGTTATCTTGTGGAGGAACTCCCGCATTAGCCAAACCTTCCTCAACTCTTCTTGCCGATGCACGTCTTGTAGTCATATACTATATCCACAATAAAAGGATTAGAAGAAAAAAGGTTGCATAGTGTTACCACTCATAAGGCACGACTTTTAAAATTACCAATAAGTGAGAATTCCTAAGCGTCACATAGCCTCTCATTCATAGGTGTGGCGCACTTCACACCATGAATAAGACTCTAGGTAGACGTGGTTCAATAAGACATCAATCCTAAGATTTCTTTAACTCATGCTCTTATACCACGTTTGTCACGACCCGAGAGCACCCCCTAGACGTAACTGGCGTTGTCGTCCTCGGAGAGGACTAGGACTAGCCTCTTAGCATTCGTCATTACAGTTCTGTAAGACCCCAAAATGATATAGGGTGTCTAGAGCCTAAAATGTTCGTCTTAATGTTCTAAGGTCCTAAAATGACTTATAATATGGTTTATAGGCAGTGTATAAAGTTTGAAGTGATTTGGAAGTCAAACGTCAAGGGTCGACCGAAACGTTCGACGACTAAGTCACCTAAATGCCTCGTATGTGATTATGTGTGATTCATGAGATTATGAAGTCTTTAAATGGTTTAAAATGATGTTTAATGTTGTTATATGAAGTTTCAAGCAGTTTGGAGGTCAAACGACCAAGAACGTCCAAGGCATTCAAAAGATAGCCCTTAAGATGTTCAACGCTTGTCTTGATGGGGCTTGGCCTGTTTGGACGTCTTGTAGGTGTTTATTTTAAATTAAATTTATGTGGAAGGTCTATAACTTGTTAAGGTTTGTAATCACGTTGGAAACGTCTGGGTACGACTTCTAAAGGGCCCCACAAGAGGCCCCAAAAGAAGGACCCAAAGTTGCCTAAGACACTGCCTGGGCAGTGTCCATTGACGGACCCAACGACGGATCGTTGGTCCACCAAAGGCCCGTCGAGCAGGTCTCATTGAGGTACACATGCCTTGGTCAGGTATTAAGCCAATTTTAGCTAAGTTTCAGGCGACGGAGGCCAGGCATGGCCCGTCATGGCCTCGACGCCCCGTCATTACCATCGTCGAGGGTGGCCTGCAACTGGCAGCCTGCGTGCTGTTAATTAAAGGGGTGAATGGGAAATTCAACCCAAGTCCTAACCTAACTATAATAGGTTTATTTAGTTAATTTTAGGTGTATATAAGTCATCTAAAACGTGATCAACCCATTCCCAAACCAACTCACATAAATTGAACCTTTCCTTCTAAAAATGTTCTCTCTAAAACCACCATTGTTGGTGAAGCTCAAGATCAGGTTTAAGCTGGGTTTTCCATGGATGAATCATGAAGTTTTAGAGGTTTTCAACTATACAAAGGTATGGTGATCTTCATCTCTAGTTATATTTTCATCTAGAGAGACATTCTCAAAGATTTCAAATAAGAAAAATATGATCAAAGTCCTTCTTCTTCAATCTAGCCATGGGTTCTTTCTAAAAAGGTTTTAAACGATTGAATCATTATTAATTGAAGTTAATACAGTGGTTTTAACATGAATTTTACTCCAATTGCATGATGAACCCATGCTCCTTCACTCAAACGTTTTAGCCTTGCATGGGCTTTGTGAAATTGAATTGTTATCGATTGAATTATGATTCTATTACGTTGAAGTGATTGTATGTACTGTTATTCACATGAATTTATATTGAATTGATGTTAAAGGATCCATGAGAGTCAATGTATGAAGATTTGAGCATGTTTAGCCTAGTTTCCATAGTTCACTGTAACATTGGTTTCTAATTGAATTAATGTGGATTTCGATCATGTTAAGTTGGTTGTATCTACTGTTTTAGGTTAGTATCATGATTGAATTATGAATATGGATCTTTTATGATTGAAGTAAAGATGGCTTATGTGAATTGATCTAGTCTTCTAGTCTATCAATTGATAATACTATGTATAGATGTGATCTCGAATTGTGGATAGATGAAGCATGATTCCTTTGATGTAGTGATCTAGTTAGCTGCTGCCCTAGACTTATGCTATTAGTGAAATATAATTGATGATCAATGCAAGAGAATTGGGTTAAAGATCTATGTTCTTCTACTTTCTAGTATATATGTGATGTATTGTATTAGATTGTGATATGATCTTGTCGCAAATTGTATGTGGTTGCTTTTATGATTATGGTACTTTATCTACTGCCCTATACTTGTTTTATGGATGAAAGAGTAGTAAAGGTAAATGATGACCAAAGGTTAAAGGATTGGTAAGAATTGCTCTACTCTTCTACTTCTCTATTTCTCTATAGTAATGTTGATGAAGCCTTGTATGGCATTGTGTGGTATGGTCCACTTATGGTGGCGGTGTTTACTTATGTCATTATATATATGTGTTGACCATGGCCTTGAAGGTAAATTGTATGAATATATGAAGGAGTGGTTATGATTATCACTTTATGTGTAGCTTGTACCTAGTCTTCTATTTGCGTTGTGAATCTAGGTTATGTTACCATTGTTATGAGCATGTGAAGGGCTGTGTAATATCATGTGTAGGTTCTGCCATGTCTTAGGTGATAATGGTTGATGATCCCTACCCATGTACCCCTATGTGAATGTGTGAATAGTTAATGATAGGAGTCTTAAAGTGTTCTATGAAGTTAACTTGTCTCCTATGCTATTGTGTGTTGTGTGGTCTAAGCTTGAAGAGCATTGTGGTCTAAGAGGGTGGCTACCTCGATATGTTGTGGATAGCCATTATGTGATCATGTTGACCAAGGTACACACACTCACACTTCATGCATCCTTGCAAGGTAGTAAATGTTCATAGTGTCTAAATGAAAGGTTGTTCTCATATGCACTAGTGTCTACTACTATGCATGTAAAGTATAAGTATGTGAAGTATGTTATGCATTTCCTTACTAGGATGACTTGATAGGTATACTAGTATGGGCAAGGGTATGGGACCTTACCTATGCATTGCACATGTGTACTTTGATAGGATAGTTCCTAGGTTTGGTTTCTATATGCATGAATATGAAGGTATGGTCATGTGTGGTCTTAATGTGTTATGTGAAGGGTTTGCTCACGTATATGAAAACACATACACATGAAAGATGATCTAGTTAATAGAGGGGCCTTGAAAGGTGTGGCCAAGAATACTCTAAAACTAGATAGATGCTTGAATATGCTATAAGCATATGAGGAAGTAATATTCTAAGTCTATGTTTTACAAATAAATGTAATAAAGGCTTTTTCAATAAAGGGACCTTAGCTTAGCACCGAGTGAACTTGACAATGGGAGATGATGACTTGTCCATAAAAGTAAAGATTCATCCTAAAGTTGCCCGTGTGATGTTAACTCCCTTGCTTATGGGATATGTCATAAAAGGGATTCCCATGAGAAGCGGCCCAATTACCACATGGTATGAATAGGCATATCTACCTCTTAGTTCTTGAAATATGTTGCCACCATAGGATACTAGCTAGTGGATTCCACCTAAAAAGCTATGTTTATAATGGGTTCTACCTTGGCCGATAGACCACCTTCCATCGGTGTAAGGTTTGATGACACCGGTTTCCATGTTTAGCATCACATGGTCTATGTCGGTTGAGGTTATAGTTCCCTAAAGGTAAAATTGATAACGGAAGTAAATGAATAGGATCCTAACTAGGAGGACTTAAGGTGAGTTACTTAGGATAGGTGGAAGTAATGAACCCATCTAGACATTGCACAAGTAGCTCCTTAGGAAGTTCTAGGAGGGTGTTTCTAAGGTGTATGGTTATGAACATGTCTTGATGCATGGTATGGTAGTAATTATCTACTTGTCATGAGGATGTGCATGATATGAGTCTTTATGCATAATGTTGATCTTGTTGACTATATGGTGAAGGTCTTACTTGACATAAATGAAGTTGTCTTCTCTTACTATGTTGATGTATGACTTGGATGTAAATGCTTGTGGTCTTATGATATTTTTACTAAGTATGTGTGAGGTTATGGGGCTTCACATATACATTGCACTAGTAGACTTAGAGTAGGATTATGAGTAAGGTATTATAATGCATTGATGTGAAGTAAAATAAGTATATGTGCATAATGACTAGGAGTTCATTGTAATGTCCTTTTAGTCTTGGCTTAACTATGTCTATGTTGTACTATACTTCTATGATGGTATGTGTTGTCTTGTGTAGGTTATATATATGCTTTCTTGTGGTCTTAAGGTGATACATTGCACCAAGTATCCCTAAAGGATTTCTTGGAAGACTAATGAATTGAAAGGGAGAGTTCACTGTAAAGGAAATTGAGTTCACTGTAAAGTGACCTCAATTTGGAATTAAATTCTATAAGTGATTTTCTATGATGTTTGGCCTTTGATTGTGTTTTTATAAAGTATGAAAATGATATAAATGCTATTGATAAAGGTTTTATGATGATTTACTCAAAATGACATGAAGTATGATTTCAAAGAAAATATTCCTTTTAAATGCATATTTTTGCATGGTTGCCATACTTAGAACATTCTTTTGCTAATCCCATTCTTCTCTACTTTTTACACAAAGTGTAGGTAATGGATGCTTAAAGGATGTCTTGAATGGTGAAGAGCTTGATAGATGATTCCCATGCTCAATGAAAGGAAATCCTTAAAGTTCAAGGATGTCCTACTTATGTCTTTAATGTAAAGTCTTTAAATATTGTATAGTTATGTAATGTGTCTTATGGGATGTGTCCCTAATGTACTCTAAAGTTATTGAGTCTAAGATGGCAAAGAGACTTAAGGTCTATAAATGTATTATGGCTTATGTTTTATACATATATGAGTTGAAGTTTCTAGCATATGATGTGCTATGAAAAGTTTCAAATTTTCCGCTAAATTTACTATGTTAATGCGATGAATGATAATTATGGACTTGTATAAGACCTCCGAGAGGTCAAGTACGCCGTGTTACTTCTAGGGGGTTCCCCCTGATGTGACAAGTTCATAGGCTTAAAATGCGGAAAATTAAAACTTTTCATATACATCTATATAGTGAGGTTTACATAGACCTCTCGCATACTACATATGGAGTTTACATAGACTCTTCACATAGGAAGCTTACATAGGCTTCTCTTTTAGATAACCTAATCGATACATAAGAATTAGTCTAATACTTAGTCTCATATTGAACCATCTAAACGAGTACAAATCTTGGACATAGCCAATACAAAGTCAACATGCCAATATAGGCTTACATCAATATTCAAATGATAAAAGAATGAACAATGTCTTTATGACAATACAACTTTAAAGCTAGAATATGGAACAAGGTAACATCCCCGAACATGAGGACCTACCAACACTTGGGGAATAGAATCCAAGTATTCTTCAATCGGCCTTCTAAGAACTCAATGATCGGAACCTACATAATTGTATAAATCTATAGGAAATTGGTTAGTACATCCACTTGTACTAAGTATGGAAACATATGCACATATAATGTTTGAAATCATTCTTAAAGGGATATTTGTTCAAAATCATGCCAAGTTACTTTGAAAAGCCTTATGCATAACCAAGAACACATATAAGACAATATGCATGTATCCTTTAATACAAGACCATATACAACACAAGACCAACATCATCAAATAGATCAAGTCAACATGTGTAGTAGCATAATAGAACCATAACCAAAGTAACTTCAACATCATGTTATAATAACAAAGCATGTACAAAAGTTCATAACATTTCAACATATGCAAGACCCTTACTCAAAACTCATTACCAAGCTTACAAGTGCAATGACCAAGTGAAGCTCCATAACCCCACTCAACCAAGTAAATCAAACAAAGGATCACAAGTAATGTCTAACTTCATATAACATAGCATCATGAGTATTCATCATCATATAAAAGCAATATACACCAACAACATGTTCATAAGTCAAACCAACATCATATAGGATCATCAACATGTAAAGTCAATATATGCATATCATTTACTTTATAAGAACATAAGAACATCCTCTTAGGACTTCCCTCAAGGCCAACTAGTGCAATGTATATGTAGAGTCTCATACCCCTACCTAGACTAAGTCAAACCCCTTAAGTCACTCTAGTTAGAGTTCACTTATTACTTCATTTTACTTTCGGGAACAATTTCCTTAGCCGACATAGACCACATGAGCTAAATGTGGAATTCGTGTCATGAAACTCTACATCGAAAGAAGGTGGACTACTTGCCAAGGTAGTACAAAAACATGAATATAGCATCTAGGTGGATCCACTAGCTAGTATTCATATGGGGGAAACATAGTTCAAGAACTAGGAGACATGCTTGAGACCCTTTTATGCACAATGGCATTGTAAACTCTATCTCATGAGAACCATTGTGAACCTACCTTCCCACATTGGGAAGGTACACTCTCTCATAACTAGTTCACTCGGTGCTAAGCTAAAGTCCCTTTTTGAAATGTCTTTAAGCCTGTATTAATCATCATAGCTTAGTATATGTCATAGAGGACTAACCCCTTTGTATATCATCATCATCATCATCATCATCAGATCATTAGGAACTGCATGAGAACTTCCTTTCATACAGCCCTCATATGTGAGATTAACACATTATCATCATCATGTCATAGTATGGCACATAAGTGACTCATCATCAACCTTATATCATTACACTTTAATCATAATATCACAATCCATATAATCAAGACATTTCAATTACATTTATCATACCATCACCTATATAATTTAATCATAACCAACACTTCAATTGAATACCATCATCAAGTATAAGACATCACAATTGAAGTAAGGATTCAAGATCATAAGTCTTACCAATTCACCTTCGCAAGCCTTCTTCCATGGTCTTACCATCAACCAACCATATTCATCCATTAATAGGCTTAATAACATCATTCAATAGTAATTAATACAAGAACTAAGTCAATTGCATCAACATTATTAAATTCAACACCAATTCGTAACCTAGGGTTAGGGAAATAGGGTCAATTCATGATCTCTTCCATAAAACTAGGTCTAACATCAAGAACTATCCTAATTCACCAATAATTCATCACAATATATCCATATTAATCAAAATAAATCAAGAACAATACAATTTGAAACATCAATTTTGGATTAGGAATGAAATCCAACTTTTCTCAACTTTTTGGAAATCAATTTGAAAGATTTGGGGAAAAGAGTCCCAAAGGTGAAGAGTTCTCATACCTTGTTAATCCTTCAAGATTGATGGCGAGAAAGTGAAGTTCTTGCAGCCCTAATCCCTTTGAACTTGGTCTTCTATGGAGTCTTCTTTAGGGAGAGAGAAAGTAGAGAGAAGGAAGAGAAATTTGAGTTTTTGGAATTGAAGGTGTTGGGTTAGTTTAATTAGGCTTAAAACTTTATATAGTTGCTTAATTAACTTAATTAGACCTCCCTTAATCCTTTATTAACCAACTAACTAACTAATTAAATGACTTGGACAGTGAAATCAGACCCTGACCTACGAGACCCCGACCTATGGTCCGTAGGTCATTCGACGCCTCCTATGCCCTCCGTGCTGCACATCCGTCGATGGTGTCAGAGAGTATGTTTTTGGGGACTTTTTGAAAATGGCTAATGCTCCACCTACGGATGTCATCGACACCTCGAGATAATATAATAAAGATAAGAAAGGAAATGAAGATGAAGAAGAGAATCCTTATTCCAAAATTTCTTCCAAATGGTGAGCGACATCTCTATTTTTAGTGTTGAAATATTACTCTTAAAAGTCATGTAACTAGTAGATATATAGTTATCATAAATGTTCTTGTCACCTTGGAAGCACCTATACATGAATCCAATTAATTATAGTTATCATAAATGTTCTTGTCATTTTGGAAGCACCTATACATGAATCCAATTACTTATTGGATAAATCTAATGAATAATGCACACAATACAATAGATTTATAACAATATACGTATTTATGGAGTAGTATTTTGATTTATTTGTTACAACCAAGAAATCTCACTAGTTAAGTGTATAAGAGCCTGTTTGGATGAACTTTTAAGCTTGTCAAACTGACTTAAAAGTCAGTTTTTGACTTATTAGAGTGTTTGACAATTATCAAAGTAACTTATTCTAAGTCAAAAATGACTTATTTAAGCCAAAAGCTAAAAGTTAGGTGAGAGGTTCTTTTTTTTTAAACTTAAAAGTCGTTGTATGTTGACCAAGTATATTATCATTTTGCCCTTAATTCTTTATTTTTATTTTTATTATTATATTATTATTATTTTATTTATTTATTAATTTTATTTAATTATTATTATTATTATTATTATTATTATTATTATTATTATTATAAGTTGCGCATATAAAATTAATTTCAATAATAAACTCTTATAAATAATTTGTGATGACAAAGAAATATGTGAATGCTCGAAAATACTATTACTTATGGATGTAAAATATAAATTAATTTTGTTTTAATATTTTAAGTATAAAAACCTTAAATTAAATAAATTGTTATCATGTTAACCGCTTTAAGGATATTTCAGACATTTTGATTAAAAAAAGTGTTTACCCGCACTTATTTGTCAAACACATCAACAATTTTTTTTCAACTATAACACTTTATCCATACATATAACTACTTATTTGAAAAACGGCAAAGGGTCATATATACCCTTCTACTATAGGGAATAGCTTAAATATACCCCTAGTTATACCTTCGGGCTTAATATACCCCTCCCGTTATACTTTTGAGCTAAATATACTCTTATGACTAACAGAAGAGACGTGGACAACTGAAATTGATGAACTATTTAATTTAAAATAAATCAAACTCTAATATGACCCGCCCCGTCCCAATAACTTAACCCGGCCTAATAGGCTTTTAAACAAGAAAACCTAATGGGTGATCTCATGGTAATTTTCCCCTGTTATGTTGGTTGTAATTTCAAAAATATGATTATCATTGACTAGCATGCTGTAACACCAAGTGTTCTTTGAAAATATTATAAGAGAATATGAATTCATATAGTTCATTGTTGTGATGCTTGTGCACGATACAGTTGTGTTGGCAACATTTGCTTAGTATCTAAGGTGTATCAACTGTTTTCAACAACGTGAAGTCACAGATTAGGCCAAAAATCTGAACTTAAAATAAATCAGCAACGCAGCAGTATACCACTCCTAAAATGATATGTAAATAACAAACTAACTAATCTGGACAAAAAACAAGTACAAACACTAAAAAATTATGGTGCTACATATCGTACCAGACTTCTTGGCAAGACGAGTTCTCAAAAAATTCAAAATAGATAAGGAGTACCAAGGGAACCCTGAGGCCGTTGGAGAGGATTACTCAGTCGAACCTGCTAACTAACTAACGGAGCAACATTTCACCTCAAAATATTAACAAATGGTAAAAAATGTAGCTATAGTTAGGCAAAAAATGACATCCTACTAGCAGTAATTCCATCCATATGTGGCAGCACAAGAGGCGGGATACATTATCGGGGCGGGACGGGGCGAGTTATATATGAATTTGATTTATTTAAAATTAAATAGTTCATTTAATTTCAATCGTCCACGCATCCTCTGTTAGTCATAAGGGTATATTTAGCCTAAAAGTATAACGGAAGAGGTATATGTAGTCCGAAAGTATAAGTAGGGGTATATTTAAACTATTTCTTATAGTAGAGGAGTATATTTGACTCTTTAGCGTTTTAAAAATTACTTTTTTAAAATCAATTCAAACGGGCTCTAAACTAAACCAATGACCCAATCGCACCGTGGACTCCTACAAAAAAAAAAAAAAACTCTCCAGTAAAAACAGAAAACACGTTTACCGGATATATTTTCGGTTATTAGTTCAGCTCCCCATCCAACGGTCTTTATCATTTAAAGAAGCCGAAGATGATAAGATGCACTTCTTTTTTATAAAATAAAAAGGCAAGACAAGTGACGCAGACCATTTTCGATTAGCAAGCGGAACTGGTCAACGATTACTTCCACTGAAATATCTCTCTTCTTCATGGAACCCTAATTCACAATCGAATCCCCATTTTTTTTCCATAATGTCAGCTATACCATTCATTTCTTACTGATTATTGTTCTTGTTCAATTTTTAAGTTGAAGAGTGAGTGAGTATTGATGGAGGGAAATTCAAGCGGTGGCGGTGGTGGTGGAAACGACGTAGAGTTGCTGTGCAAGACGTTACAGGTAGAACACAAACTTTTCTATTTCGACCTGAAGGAGAATCCCCGCGGACGATACCTAAAAATCTCGGAGAAAACGTCGGCAACAAGGTCTACTATAATAGTACCATTCAACGGCATCTCATGGTTCCTCGATCTCTTCAATTACTATGTCAATTCAGATGACCAGGACGTCTTTAGCAAAGAACTCCAACTTGATACCAAGGCAGATTATTATATACATATGTCGCTTCAGCTCCTTTTTATCTTCTCAACTGTTTTTTTTATTTTTTATCATTAACTTCAGTTTAATGTTGTTTTCTGGGTTTTTTCACTTTACAGGTGTTTTACTTTGATGTAGGGGAGAATAGGCGAGGGCGCTTTCTTAAGGTTAATTTACTTTCCTGACATTGACACTTTGCTTTTGCTCTGTTTTGATGCTAATCGGAAATATATATGCACCCTTAGTTTCCTCACACATTTCCATTGATATGGCTGTTTAGTCTAGTCTTGATTTGTGATCATTATTGAGAATTACAATTACTGGTACACATGTTAAATGGGGTACCTTGCATATGAGAGTATGTGATGTGGAAATTAACCCATTAGAACATGGAACTTTGTATTGTTTTATGGGTGATCAATATACTAATTTGAGTTCATCCATTGATTTCTGTGTAATGAAATCCAAAAGTCCTATCAAGTGTCAAATAACCATGGATTGGGCTTGGTAACTCTGATGATTTGTCTCAGTGTAAGCTATCTGGATTGCAACTGTCGTATTCTGCATTTGTTACTCTATTCCTTTTTCACCAATCTTGACGGAGTCTCTATTATTTGTATTTCCTTACACCAACCTTGAAGGAAATCACTATTATTTGGATTCCACTTAATCTCTTGTACAATATGCCCATGATTAATATGAAGAAGCCTATGCCTTTCTCAGGGTTGGGTAGTAAATTGAATTGTTGTTCATGTTCCATGACCAGAATGATCAGTGTATTAGGTAGTATGGACTTCTCTCTTTCTCTCTCTACATGCATATGAGTGGAACATAGTTTTTTATGGAATTCAACTAACATACATAATGGACAAGCTGGCTAACATAGAAATAAGATTGAAGCACTTTAACCATGCTTATATCTCTTTTTGATTATTTAAGGGCCACATATAATAATAGAGGAACGCTAAGAAGGTTCTATAATTGTAAATAAAACTTTAAAAACTGTAACATGTTGAAGGAATCTTAAAATTTGTACTTCTTAACATTAACTGAACTTTTGTTAATTCCCGTAATGAATTTTTTTTTGAAACAAATTAGTTATATTTGTGTCCTACCTGTCCCTGTTGTCGTGTGTGCGACATTGTTTTGGAAAATTATTGTCATGTTCTTGTGTCCATGTGTGTGGTACCTCTGCACCTATGCAAGGGGAGTATGGGGCAGATGAGAAACCAAGTCAAAGAGTTTAGAAAAGCTTTTTCTGGTTGCCAGGAAAGTAATCACGATTATTGTCTAGAAAAGTACTTTCCTTTGCCTAGTTCCATCTTCTTGTTTATGAGTCTGCTCTTCTGTTTCGCCAACTAAATTTCATTAAACCCCCAGTCTCTTAAGTTAAGAAAGGAATTTATCTGCTATCCGTGTCATCCAAACCTAATGTAACTTTTTGCTGAATATCCATTTTCCGTTATCTATTACCTTTGATCAGGATACTCCTCTTGTGATGGATGTTGTTTATCTTTCTCTCTTTCTCAACTACTAGCACTCTTATCTGTTGGGAAAACATTTAAAATAAGGCTACACTTTCTGTACGGTTGGAAGCTTTGAGTACTTTGTTAATCTGAGAAGTAAAAGAAACGGGAAAAAGTGTTATTGAGATTCATATCTGCATCATTACTCTGGGCCCTATTTTAGTTATATTTTGCACAGTACAAAATCATTATTTTCCATTTGAGACACTATTTGTTAATATTCTTTTTTCCGAGTAAAGGTAACTTTCAATTCACAAAAAACTCATCAACAAAGGAGGATGAGGATCATTTTACAACCCACACACAGTATGTGCACTATCCTCAGTCAGACTACTCAACCAAAAAACTTTACAAGTTACCTATCAAGTTGACTATGTCTATTGTATCCCCACCATATCCTGTTTACACCAAAATAAAGTAAACTAAGTATTGATTTCTAATCTTCTCGTTGTTGTCCCTTTGCCATTATAAAACCTTGAATTTCTCTCCTTCCACAATGTCTACCAGACACAAGCTTGGATGGATCTCCAGTAATCTTCACTGGCTCCTCTTCTGCCAATACCTTTCCACCTGTTGAGTAATTCCATAGTAGACTTAGGCATTACCCAACTGTTTCCTTGGATACAAAGGAAAATGTTCCACAGATTTGTTGTTGCTTTGCAATGAAGAAATAGGCTGATATTTACCTTTGCTTCTTGGTTGCAGTTGCACATATAACACCTTGAGCAAATCTGGAAACCTCTTCCTTGTAACACTTCATATGTTAGGCATGATTTTGTTACCACCAACAAAGTATAACATGATACTCTTAATGGGCTATTTTTAACCTTCCAAATTAGCTTTCAGGTCATACTTCTGTGTTGACTTGACTATTGTTCCTCCACTATTAGCCAGGGGCGGATCTACATGGAGGTTAGGGAATTCACCCGTACCCCCTTCGTCGGAAAATTACACTATATATATAAGGTCAAATTATGTTTTATGTGTATATATATTAAAATGGACCCCCTCAAGTCTCAACACATGTAAAGAGGCTAGCTCAGTGGTAAAGGGGTTCAGGAATTCGCCTGAACGTCTTGGGTACGATTCCGCGCAACAACAATGGACATCAGGAGTATACAGTAAGCAAAACCAAAAGATCTATCATGTACACCCTCCTAAACTATCTAAAAAGTGAGTAATAGCCTCCATCTCTTTGGGGAGGACATGATTACACCAAAATTAGAGGGTTATAAGACAGTTCCAACTTCAAACTCTGGAAAGGGATGCTCTTGTTTTTGAAGCATCTCTGGTTCCTTTCCTTCCAAATTGTCCACCAGATGCAAGCATGGACAATCTTCCATCTCTCCTTGTGATCTGATGTATTCCCTTCTCTATTCCGGCATGCTAGAAAATCTGAGGTGTGTCTTGGCATGGACCAGCTGATTCCCCTCAAATTCAAGGACCTGCCACAATTTCTGTGTTACTCTGCAATGGTGGAACAGAAGGTTTGTTGTCTCTGTTTCTATTTCACAAAAAAAAACACCTGGAGCATAACTGTCTTCCTCTTTTCATTAGATTGTCCTGAGTTAGTACTGCTTCCATTCAAATAAATTCATTTGTTCGGATTTATTAGGCACATTATTTTCATTTTTTATATTTTATTCTTTTTATCTCTATTGCTCATTTTATTTTTACGTAACTCTCTTTTTATATACTAATTCAAAGCAACTTTTTTAAAAACTGTCAGTTATTCTTAAACTTGAAATTGAGATTGAGAAAAATATTTTAAAAATATGCTAAATCTGAAAGGCATGATTATTCATGATATTTCTTTCTCATTTTCTTAGTTCTATTCTAGAGAGATGTAAACTACATTTATTTGATCTATTCATCTTATTTCTTACCGATGGAAAACCTTATAAATTGAATAAATGAACAAAAAATTGGCAATTTTATTTATTTATCCTTTTAATATGCATCATAATATTAGTAACTCAATCTCCACACATTTTTAACGAGTATTAAGAAAATTTTAAAGTAACATATGATTGAATGAACACTAATTTAATTTATTTTAAAAATTCAAAATAAAGTAAAACAATAAAAAAAGAAAAGAAAAAAATCACTTTTTTTTAAAAAAAGAATCATTGAAGAGGGTAAAAGTAGGAAGAAACGTTAAATGCAGCATTTGGCAAGTTAAATTTAACGGATTAAGGATAAAAAATTTCTTCCCCGATCCGCGTTGCTCCAGTTTTTTTATTTACTTCTTTATATGTTGAACCCCCTCCATGAAAATCCTGGCTGTGCCACTATAGTAGCATGACTTACTTCAATGTTGACCTGACTAAAAGGCCTCTTTGTTGTGTAGTGACCATATAGGGTTTTCTGCATTAGTTGCAATACCTGAGAAACTATTCAATACCTGGAGAAGCCTGGCGGTCTCTGTCACTTCCCAATCGTTCAGTGCTCTTCTAAAGATCAAATTCCAATCCCCGGGACTGTAGTATTCAATACCTGTAGAAGCTCAGCGGTCTCTGTCACTTCCCAATCATTCAGTGCTCATCTAAAGATCAAATTCCAATCCCAGTGACTCCATACCTGTGAGACTGAGGTATTCCTTTGAGAGCTCAGAATGTGAAGTTGGGAAAAATGACTTCGCAAGTTATCTTCCCCAACCCAATGCTCACTCCAGATATCAACTTGCACTCCATTATCCTCTTGGAAGGAAATGTTGTTGTAAAATTGATACCACAACCTACTGCTGGTCTGACACTGCATGCGAAGGTGCCCATGACCTCCTCAGTGGCCCAGTGACTTTGCGAACCATATTTATCTTCAATAAACCTTCTTCACAAAGCCATATCATCTGTGCAAAACCTCCATGTCCCCTTCATCTATTAGTGTCAGTGAATCCCACTTGACCAACCGCTTCTATCCTTATTTCCTTGCTATAAAAAACACCTCCTTAATCTGTTAATCTTCTTCTCAATGCTAGCTCTCCCCTCAAGTTGGTGCATATAAGTTATATTTACGGAGCTTGTTGCAGAGTAACACAGACGTATTTACCCAGCTTGTTACTGATGACTAATTTGAGGATGAACAACGAACTTGTTGAAAATATTTGCAAGTTGATCTTTGTTCCACAAATTTCATAACAATCTCTCTTGCGAGTATTTTTTTCTATGTTAAAATAATATTCAATCTGAATGTGCCAAGTCCTCTCATAATACTAGATTTGACTCAATACAAAGGATTGCTTTATTATCACATACAAGTTTCATCTCATTGATTTCTCCAAATTTTAATTTTGTGAGCGATTATTTGATCCAAACTAGCTCGCAAGTTGCTACAGCCATTGCTCGATATTCTTTTTCTATGCTAAATTGATTAATACTTTCTGTTTCATACTCTTCCACGACACTAAGTTACCTCCTACTAAAAGACAATATCCAAACGTCGAGCATTTATCAGAACGTGATCTCGCCCATTCAACGTCCCTATATCCAATGATCTGGTTGAGTGGCTTGCTAGGGTTTGGTTGGCGAAGGGCGGGGGACACTGTGGTGGTGTTGGTTTCCGCCCAACCTACTGGAAAGTGGAACAACACAAATCAGATCTGTGGAGTCACCGGAAAGACACATGCCGTCCTCCTTTTCTGCCCCAAATGTTTCTCACTGCGGTTCTGGTAACATGTGAGAAGTGAAGACTTGGGAAGAAGTATTATTGAGAATTTAGTGTTATCAAAAGCAAAAAACGCTAAAAAGCTCTACGCTCCGTTGGGTCTTTAAGCGCAAATAAAACGTGGGCTTTAATGAAAAAAGACGGCGGAGAAAAAATTCAATATATATGTTTAGTCCGAGATTAATAGTTAAAGTATGAATGAAAATTATATGAATAAAGAAATTGAAAAATAATTACGATAAAGTGAAAAATCAATTGCTTAGTGCCTTCTCTTTAGAAGAGGTTCATTGGGAAAGAAAAGTATGCCTTAGAACCTAGATGACGACACTAAAGCCCACATTAAGCGAGGTGAAGCGCTCAACATGTTTTGAGCCTCGCTTCAGGGCTTAAGCACGCTTTTGATAACACATTTGAGTTTCGTATCTACATTATTACAGTTAGCCCTAATCATAATTATGTTTGACACAGTACGCAATCCTTTTCCATGTGGGACACTACATACATTTTTATTTTGACAATTATGACATGAGCTTTGGCTTGATGAAAATGTGAAATTCCATAGGCTGGGTGATCTGTATAGTGGACCTCAGTTCTGGCATAACTATACAGGGTAGGAGGGGAAAGCCTCTTGATTATTGCTTTTGATGCCAGGGTTGAGGAACTTGTAAAACTGGTTGTTTGTATCTATAAATTGTGTCTTTGGTCTCTGTAACTTTGTCAAGGTAAGTACAATTGAGGCACAAAGATAGCCTCTTGTGTGCACTTGCATGTAATTAATATAGAAGAGTCATTTGACTGCCTAAAATATTCCCTGCAAAATGCAAACAAGCTGGCTAGATTCCTTGAAGTTGGTTACATCCTTAGTTGAGTGGTGTTTTATTGTGTTATCTGCTCGCTAAGATTGTTGATGGTAATATGCTTTGGCGTCTACAATCTCTGAATTTATTATGATATAATAATCACTGGTCAGAGATTTTTCTGATCTGAACCACTTGTTTTTTTTGTTTTTTTTTTTAAAATGGGTTATTTAAAGAGAACTTCTGAACGACTTGTTTTTCACGCACCTGCATTTTTTTAGAACCTGCAACTTCATTGTGGCTTGTTTTGACTTCTGTGACCTTGGGGTAACCATCATCTTGACCTTGACCTTTGTATTCTCCCCTAACTCATCTAAAGCTGAATGGGGAACCCTGCCCCATGCCCTTTTCTGCCTCTTTCCTTCTGTGTATTTAATCACACAAAAATCTTGTAATCTGGAGCTCTGTCCTGTTTTATTCCCCTTCCACCACCTGAGTGACTTGACCCATTCCCAGATTCTCTGGTATATTTCCAACTATTTCTTCCTTTGGCAAGATAATAGCCCTCACAAATGCATGACCCTTTCTCTATCTCTATCTATTTGTATGAATGATATCATCCGCAGCCATAACTTAGCTCTAAGCACTCTGGTGATTCAAATATATCCTCTTGCTAGATTCTTTTCCTTCTATTTTCCTACGGAATTTTGTCACGGGTTTGACTTTCATTATTGAAACAGCTAGTGACATAATCAGAAGTCTTACATTTTGTTTTATGAATAGTCAGAAATTTCTGAAATTAAGGAAATGTAAAGAACTTCTAAGACTTTAATATACCTTTTAAACATTAGGAAAGAAATTAATTGTCAGACTCTTAAATTTCCAATTGAACTTATCTATCCGAAAAAGAGAGGAAAAAAGGAAAAGAGATATGTAGAACCTTTATGTCAAAGCTTAATTGGGATCTTCTTCAAAATCATATCAAAGATCCTAACAGAGAGACTCAAGCAAGTTACGCCAAAGCTAGTTGATTATCAACAAATAGACTTCGTAAAAGGCAGACAAATTATGGATGCCATTCTGGTGGGTAATGAAATGTGTAAATGCGAGATACAGGTCCAAATTCCCAGGAAGTCTATGCAAGCTTGAGATAGAGAACACTTATGATCACTTGTATTGGGAAAATATGTGGAAAACATTAAGGATGATGGGGTTTGGCAGCACTTAGATAAACTGGATGAGGTTTTGTATGTCCACAGTGAAGTTATCTGTTTTGATCAATGGTTCACCATCTGGCTTGGCTTCTTTTCCTCTGAGAAAGGATTGAGATGAGCAGATCTCTATCTCCTTTTCTCTTCATTCTTGCTATGGGAGGTTTAAGTAATGTTGTTAGCACTCATATAGTCTGCCAAAATTTGATCAGAAAGTTGATCAAATCAACAACTATAAATTATGTTATTTCTTATTTCAGTAGTAGTAGGAAGTTTTTTCCTTGTTATTAGGTGAGTCAATAATCACTTATGTTGTATTTGAGTTATTTGAATTAATGGAAAGATAAACAAAAAATTATTTAGTTTTTTGTGTACTTCAAATTGAAGAGATTGTAGACTCTCTTAAAGAACCAGCACCGTAAGTCGTAGGAAGAAAACATTTGATGTCATATTGCATTGCCTCATACCTAGATCCATATCAGGGGACCATAACAACTTAGTGTCAGAGATGACAGTGATGGGAGATCTAATTCAGAAACAACTAGCACAATTCTTGAAGTACTCGCTTGGATGCACTAAGGAAGGATTTATCAAATTCAAAGGCAGATGTTAAAGCAATTGAAAATGACAGTTGCAATCGAGGCTGGCAAGGTAAAGTAGTGGTTGCAGTTTCAGGATCATAAGCAAGTGGGAATTCCATGATTTCTAAATATACAAAGTTAGATTTTCCACGATTTTGTGGCCACGAAGACCTCTCTTAGTCTAACAACAATTTTATGCATGAAAATTTTAATCAGAAAGTTGATTAAATCAACAGTTGTTAAAGCAATTGAAAATGACAATTACAATTGAGGTTGGCAAGGTAAAGTAGTGGTTGCAGTTTCAGGATCATAAGCAAGTGAGAATTCCATGATTTCTAAATATACAAAGTTAGAATTTCCTCGATTCCGTGGCTACGAAGACCCCTCATAGTCTAGCAACAATTTTATGCATGAAACTTTTAATCAGAAAGTTGATTAAATCAATAGTTATTAATTATGTTTTCGTGTTTTCTCTATAACTGTTCCTTTGTAACCATTGTTTCCTCTTAGCAATTATTAGCATTAAGGAGGTTATTCCTCCAATTTCTCATTTCAATAGTAGTAGGAAATGATTTCCTTGTTGTATTTAAGCTATATTAATTCACCAGAAAGCCTTATAAGCAAAAAGCTATTAAGTTTTTGAGTACTTCAAACTCAAGAGATTGCAGATTCTCTCTCAACGAACCAATACCATAGGTCGTAGGAGGAAAATAGTTGATTTCATATTGTAGCGCCCTATAACTAGATCCCTGTCGGGGGACCATAGCAAATATGTTGAGGATTGCCTTAGGTAGCTAAGAGTAAGTCCATGAATATCTGGAACGTTGTGGTGGAAAAATGTGAGAAGAAGTTTGTTAATCGGTGACGTCAATACTTATCCTTAGGTGTTCTTGAGCCATGCCAACCTATATGTGTCCCTTTTTCACATCCCTAGGAAGATCATTAAGAAGTTGGATGCTATTGGAAGGAACTTCCTATGGCAAAGTTGGTGAGAAGGTGAGAAGAAGTATCATTTGGTCAAGTGGGATGTTGTTATAACCAACAAAAAGAGGGGGGGAGGGGGGGGGGGGGGGGGTTTGGGAATTAAGAGTTTGAAACCACAAAACTAATCCTTCTGTTAAAATGTCTCTGGAGACTGACAATGGATTATCAGGGCTTATAGAAGGAAATCATCATTGCAAGATATGAAAGGAAAGGACCATGGACCACTAAGGAAGTTAAAATTCCTTATTGGGTGGGCCTATGAAGAATTATTAGAAATCAGTGGCCAAAAATATGGGGCAACTCTGTTATCAATGTGGGAAATAGTAGAAAGATCTTGGTATGGGTGGGACAAAACCTCCGAGCAACATCTACAACCTTAATCAACATAAACTGGCTTCAATTTTAAAAGTCAGAAATGAACAGGCTTAAATCAGACCTTCAAAAGCTTCCTCAATCATGACTGGTAAGTGGAGAGAATGACTCAATTCTACAATACCGTGGAACAAGCCAGCCTTACCTGTGACTGTGAGGAAGATGGACACAGATGGCAAGTTCAAGGTAAAATCAGCCTACAAGTTATTGGATACCCAACTGAAACCAAGGAATATGGCCTTGGAAGATGATCTGGAAAGGGAATACACAACATAAGGTGACCTGCTTCACTTGGCTAGTTGCAAGACAAACAGTTTTGACTAAGGACAACTTGATGAAAAGCAGAAGCCCATTATACTCCAGATGCTTTTTCTATGAATCTGAAGACAGATTATAAACTATTTTTCTTGCATTGTAAAGTGAATGAAAAACTACGGTAGTGGTTCATTATCCTGCAGGTATTAAATGGATCATGCTAAGGAATACTGCCAAAGTTCTAACATGTTGGAATAGAGATAAAAATCAGTCGGAACCGAAGAGAGATGAAAGATTGTCCATGCCTGCATCTGGTGGACAATATGGAGGGAGAAAAATCAGAAAACAAGAGCAATCCCTTCAAAGCCTAAAAATGAACTGCTTAGGGACCTTTTACTTTTGGTGTATCCATACTATACCTAAGGATCCGGGGGATATTACCCTATTTTTGATAGTTTCTGAGGGAGAAAGGTGATAGATCTCCTTCTTTTTTTTCTTTTTTTCTTTTTTATAATTGTCTGTCTCTCTACACTTTTGGCGTAATTACCACAGAAGTACACTATTGGTACCAGTTAACTTACCCATCATGAAAATGATGAAACCTTTCTGGAAATAACTCCAATTTCTGGTACGTCTTTTAGATCCACCTTGAAACTAAACCCCAGTTAGGAGTAGTGTATAGTTTCTTAAAAGCTACTGAGATGCCTATGGTCAGAATTATTTTTTAAATGCTAAAAATGGACACAGTTAAGAAATCACAAGACAAACAGAATCAAGACAATTAGAGATGTCAGATCGATTAATTATTGGACTAGCCATGCCATTATTAACTGTCATCTTAGATTATCTATATCTAGACTAGAAGAAGGTTAGCCACAGTTTGATTACAAAACAAGGCTTTATGAGAGTCTCTAATAGGGAAACTTTTGCAGCCCTAGATTTTACACTCCGGTCTGTTATAACAGAGTAATGCATGTAGGTCTCTGAAGCATCTGTTAGCAGGAACCGTAGTACCATTATTGTTCCAGCAGGAAGTGCCCGGGATGAGGGATGGGCAGCATTTAGGAATATTTTGGCAGAGATTAACGAAGCCTCAAGGCTATTTATTTCGCCCAATCAGGTAATTTTACAGTCAGTCCCTTTTTGTGTCCTTTAAGGTGTCAAAATAATAGCTGCATTGTTCTCTTGTTTGAAAATGCATGAAAGCAGCAGACTTCAGAAACCTCAGAACGTCTTGGGCTTTCAGATGATGTAGGAGCTGGTTTTATATCCAGTCATTCTTCTCAATCTGCCCCCACAGCTGATTTGAGTGTAGAACGGACCATTGATTTGCCAGCAGCTGATGAAGTTAGTAACCTGGGGGTCTCCAAAGTAATCAGGGTTGACCAGAAGAGGTTCTTTTTTGATCTTGGGAATAACAATCGGGGCCATTTCTTACGAATATCTGAGGTTTGTCTTCTTGATGACCTTCATATAATTTAAGCATTCTAGTTTGGTCACATCTGTATATCATATCATATTTTCTCTGTAACTTGCAGGTAGCAGGTTCTGATCGCTCTTCAATAATTCTTCCCCTTTCTGGCCTGAAACAGTTTTATGAAATGGTGGGTCACTTTGTAGAGATAAGCAAAGATCGCCTCGAAGGAATTACAGGTGCAAATGTTCGGACAATTGACTCCCCACAGAGATGATTGGTGATGACTGGTTGTTTATGGCGTGGAACCATGTACTGCAGATAATGGGGGGACAACTGTGATTCCTGTATTAATTTTCTGCCTGGTCATTGCGTGTTTCAAGTTGAATAAAATGGTATTCCTGTTATAAACTCGAAATATGAAGTCAAATGCCAATCATCATAGGAGGGGAAATAAGAGAATAAGCCATTAGGTAAGGTTAAGGATTATAGCATAAAATGGCACACTCGTATTCAATTTCATCTTTGCTATTTAAGGTGTGATTATAGCTTCTCTGTGTGAGAACTCTCCGCTATGGCTTGGGCTAAACATAATCCTAGGTTGCTGCTAAGTTTGGTTATTCAATATTACGAATTGTTTGAAGATCGTACAATGAAAATTACCCGAATTCTTTTTCCAACTCTAGTGGTGGCAAATGAGCTGGTTGGATCAAATTTGGACAGGTTAAAAATGGATCAAGATAAAATGTGTAATATTTCAACCTTCCAATATTTCATCGGGAAACTTACATAAATATATTATAATAAAAAAATATTTATCATTTATTGCAATTATATTTTTTTTTCACTTGATCACTTTTAATTCATTTATAATACAAGCTTAACTTATATTATAAAGAATAATTTTTTATTCACATATAATACAAATTTTAATGATAAATAATTCATTTATCACACATTTTAATTCACTTATAATACAATGTGTCAAACTTTTACCAAACAGACATAATATATTTTAAAAAACAATTATAATTCATATATATTGCATACATAATTCACTTTTAATACATATTGCAGATTTAACATAGTATTGCTATAAATGGTAATAAATAAAAAATATTACTAAAATCAGTAATTATTTATTAAAATGTATCAATTCATGTAATTTTTCCTATTTCATATGGGTAAATATCAGGGGCGAACCCAGTAAGGGGATTTCGGGTGCTCGAGCACCCATTGACTCCGAAAAAATATTTGTATATATACATATATATATATATATAGAAAATATAATAAATCCGTATTTATAAATTAAATGAGCACCCATAGTATGAAAGTAGTCATGGGCGCGCTGGTTTACATAGGAAAACAAGAGGTTCGAAAAGGACACTGACAGGGTTCGAATCCCACCCGCCCCATTCTTTTTTTCTTTTCTTTTTGCAGCGAATTTTGCACCCTTTTTTACTTTTCTTTTTTAATTTTTTTTCCTTTTTCTATCTAATTTAAGGACTTCTTTTTTTAACCTTTTTTTTTTTTTCTTACACTTTTTACCTTTTCCTAATTGGGCTTTTTTATTTTTATTTTTTTTATTGAAAAGTTTCAGTTAGTATAGTTTATACTATGTGATTGCTAAAAGATTTATGTTAAGTGAGCACCCACAACCTTTAAATTCTGGATCCGCCATTGGTAAATATGCATTGGGTTCTTTTCTTTTTGCAGCGAATTTTGCACCCTTTTTTACTTTTCTTTTTTAATTTTTTTCCCTTTTTCTATCTAATTTAAGGACTTCTTTTTTTTTTCTTACACTTTTTACCTTTTCCTAATTGGGCTTTTTTATTTTTATTTTTTTTATTGAAAAGTTTCAGTTAGTATAGTTTATACTATGTGATTGCTAAAAGGTTTATGTTAAGTGAGCACCCACAACCTTTAAATTTTGGATCCGCCATTGGTAAATATGCATTGGGTAACAAATGAGTTGTGTAAAATACATGTTTGACCTACGTTTGTTATCTATATTTTCATGAGAAATAGTATTCTATAATAGAGTTCAATATGGAGAAAATGTTTGTCTTATTTTGGATGGAAAATGTTAAAAATACTTTATTTAGTTTTATTTTATCATGAATGTAAAAAAAAAATGAACTTATGTAATAACAAGTATAAATATATTTTTAATTTCAAGTAAATGAATACTTGCGTATTAGGAAACGTGTGAAACGTGTATTAATATATTATAATTTGCTTACGTTATATTATAATTTGTTATCCAATATAAAATCGAACAAATAATGAAATATAATTATAATTAACAAAAGAATATATCAGAGGTTTAAAGACTTTACCTTTTCTATTATACAGAAGAATAATTAATTTCACTAAAGAACATAAAAAGGAAGGAAAATTACAATATTTTTCGTCATATCAGGACTTTTTGAGTGAATAAAAGTTTGAAAGCTTAACTTATGACTAACTCATATTTTAATTCTTAGTTTACCCATGAATATCCATATTTCTATGGTTAAATATGAGATTAAACCCATATTTTACCCATCTAAGAAATTACACTCAATCCAATTAAGTATCAATGAGTTACCAAAATATGAGCTCACTTTATCGGTACTACCCAACTCAAGTTGTCTTTTTGGCTATTATGTTATAATGTAATTTTAGCCTTCTTTAGCCATGTTAAACGACAATTAAGTTAACAAGGTCCCGTCTTTTTTCGGCAAATAATGACTTTCCTCTGGTTTTGATTTGGTTTGATTTTCTTCTATGAAAAACTCGTTAACTATTAGGGATCGTTTGGTTGGAAACAAATTATCCAGGATAAGTTATCCTGGGATAGCTTATCCCACCATATATATAGGATAACTTATCCCATCACTATTATATAAATGGTGGAATAAGTTATCCCAAAGATGGCAACCAGATAACATATAATTTTTTTATCACATCACTATCTCCTTATTCCATCACTATTATTTTTAATCCTTCAAACCAAATGAGACCTTAGAGTTATTGGCTTAAACTTACCTTTTTCATTTTTATAACTCAGTAGGGCAATCTTCAAGTTAAAGTTTCACAATGGAAAACAAACTTCCAAGAAAAGAGAGTAGAAAAATCTAAAAGAAAAAAAAAGGAACGAGGACTTTTGAAGGGGCCAGGGAAAAGTGAGGGGGTTCAAGTGTCAAAGAGTTGGGGGAGAAAGAGAAGGATGATAATGACGAGACCAAAAAAACAGATACAAAATATTAGAACGAGAATTGATAGTTCAATGCATTTTCAGATGTTTTGATGATCCTAACAAATGCAGGGACCCGGTCCTTTGCAAAGTGTTCTCGTCCAGAGCTATATAGCTGGAAAGTTGTCTTGTGAGAGGTTGGTGAAGTTGTCAGCGCACTAAACCAATTAAAATTGATGAGGTTGTTTGCCCAACGATCAATAATTTTTTTATGGATATAATCAACATGAGAAACAACAAATCAATTCATTCATTCAAAGAGAGAAAATTCAAGCTTCAACAAAACAACAAGGGACCTCATCGACCAAAGAATTGCTTTTTGAAACTGTTGTTATTTTTATTGCTTGTATTTGTGCTTAACTTGTAGGATTCGTTTCACACTTGTTAGAAACGTTTCAAAACCTTGTGTGAATCATTGTAAGAACATAGTTGAGGGCAACTTTGTATCTTACGGTTAAAGTCTATATTAATCAGTGAGGATTAGTATACTGGGAAATGAATGCATTGCTTAGGCTTAGTAAGTAATATATTGCATTACTTAGTGTGAGATTAAGAGGTTAATATCATTCTTGTGGTGTAAACTCTGTTTCATTTTTGCTTGAGAATATTAGTGAAAACAATTTGAATATCATGTGAGACAAGCCATGGTGAGTATTTTCTATTATCTTTACTTTTTGAATTTACTTTAGTGCATTGTAACTGTCTAAAGGACTTGGTCCTATCGTAGTTAGTGGACGCATCCATTCCAACAGGTGGTATTAGACGCTGACTTCTTTATATGGTTTACACCAAGAGAAGAAAGATCCTAAAGGAATGACCGCTCCACAAAGTCTTGAAGAAGGTCAATCTACCACCCATCCACCCCGCTTCAATGGACAATTCTATGAATGGTGGAAGACACGGATGCATGATTATATAAATGCAGAAGACACTGAGATATGGGGTGTGATACTTGATGGACCATACATTCCCACCAAGGATGTAAAATAAAGAGAACTTACGAAGGTGGTTCAAAAAACCAAAAGAGAATATGATGAGCCTGACAGGAAGAAAATAGAGAAGAACTATAAAACCAAGAAGTTGTTGGTTTGTGGGATTGGTCCAGATGAGTACAATAGGATCTCTGCTTACAAGACTGCCAAAAAACAATTGTGATAGTCTAAAAACAGCCCATGAAGGAATCACCCAATTCAAGGAGTCCAAAGTTAACATGTTGACCACCCAGTACGAGAACTTCAGCATGAATGAAGGTGAAACCATTCATGAGATGCATACAAGGTTCACTTCCATCATAAATGAACTAAGATGTCTTGGTGAGCCCATCCAACCAAGCAAACAAGTTCGAAAAAGTCTTAGAGTCCTTCCCAAGTCACGGGAGAGCAAGGTGAATGTTATCACTGAGGCTAGGGATCTAAAGGTTCTCACCATGGATGAGCTAATCAGAAACTTGCAAACCTATGAGCTAAACAAGTAGTAGGGTTCATTTGTGAAGGAACGAAAAAAAGAGAAATATATTGCACTCAAAATGGTTGAAAGTGATGGATCTGAAGATGAGGACGAGATGGCCTATCTAACTAGGAGATTCCAGAAGATAGTAAAAAAGATAGAGGATTTCAAAAGAAAGGAATCTCCAGCAAGAAAGGAATCTCTAGCAAAACGACTACTGCTAATGGTCAATGTCAAAAATGTGGAATGAGTGGGTCATTTCATGAGCGACTGTCAAAGCCAAAAACATGAAGATCGGGACATTAAACTGACGAAAAGGGACCAGGTCCCAAACCATGCTAAGAGTAATGCCCAAGCTGATCAAGCCGTGAAGAAAGCCTTTGCAACATGGGGAAATGCCTCAAGTGATTCTGAGTAGGAAGAAATTCATGAGGATGTCTCCATGATGGTGGTGAATGACGAAGATATTGTCTTCAATTCTATATTCTACATGATGGAAAAATCTGATGATGAGGATGAGAAAATGAAAAAACTCTCTTCGATCTTAAAAGTGACTTAGACACTTTGTCAATAAAGAGACTAAGAAAACTTGTTGTAGTTTTGATCGATTCAGTAGATGAAATAACGAATGAAAATGCAATGTTAACTAAGAAACTAAGTGTTTGTGAGGATGAGAAAGCTGCCCTTATGTCTCAAATGTCTGAAATGAACATTAGGGTGAGTGTTTTAGAAACTAAGAGTCTTCAGCCTATCGAGGAACCTAGTACCTCCGTGGGTGAAAAAAGGAAACTCAGTAGTTTTGAGGTTGATCTAGAAGAAAGGTTGAAAGTATCTGAGTCCAAATTAGTTGTCTCTCTTGAAAAGAATTCACAACTAGGGAGGGAGTTAAGTCAGATCAAGGAGAAGCTAAATCATTCCCTAAAATGGACTGACTCATCTAATATTCTTTCCAACATAGCTATTCAGAAGTTCAACAGTAGGAAAGGTCTAGGGTGTACAAAGATAGAACCTCCGTACAACCCTCACACCAAATATGTTTTAGTCTCTGATAATCTTTTGTGTACTCATTGTGGAAGAAATGGTCACCTGAAGAAAAATTATGAGTCTTTAAAAAGGGTAAAAGAGAATCAGCAGAACATCCTCAAGTGAAGTAAAAGGAATGTACAAACGAAGAAGGTCCCCATGACAACTTTAGCAAGCATACTTTGCCCCCATGGACAGGAAGGTTTCTTGTTAAACCTTTTGACAGCTTTTGGAAACTCCATCTCAAGTGGGTTCCTAAATCTAATAAGCAATTCTTGTGCAAAAGAGAGAAAGCAGTTGGTATTGGTACATGGACAGTGGAAGCTCAAAGCATATGACTGAAAACACTCAAAACTTCCTCTCTTTGGAAGCACACCAGGGTGGTGGTGTGCCATTTGGTGATGGGAAAAAGGGACACATTCTAGGTGTCGGAACATTGGAAGATCAATGAGGCACTCAATATGAAATGTGTATTATGTTAGTGTCCTGAAGTATAATATGCTCAACGTTTCTCAAATATGTGATAAAGGGAATGAAGTAAGATTTGTGGCAAATCAATTAACAGACACTAGTATTATTTCTAACAAAGTTGTTTTAACTGCCAGAAGAGTTAAGAACATGTACAATCTCACATGTCTCAGTGATCAATCTGAAAAGCAAATCTATGGTACGAAAGACTTGGTCATATAAGGTTTCATTGTTATACAAGCTGGTTATAGGGACCTTGTCGTGGACTACCCAAGATGAGGTTTGCTGAAAATAAATTTGCGAGGCATGTGTAAGGGGGAAGCAAAGAAGATCATCCTTCAAGTCAATGAAATATGTCACCACAACCAGGAAACTCGAGCTTCTCCACATGGATCTGTGTAGACCTATGAGAATCCAAAGCAGAGGTGGAAAGAGATTTATCTTGGTAATAGTCGATTATTTTTCCAGATTCACCTGGAACATGTTCTTACATTCAAAAGACGAAACAACTGGAGTACTGATGACCTTTGCTAAGGGAATTGAGTTGAATCTAAATTGCAAAAATGCAAGCATAAAATATGATCATGGTATCGAGTTTGATAATGCTCAAATCAAAGGCTTCTATGAGGACCATGGTATTCACCACAAATTCTCTACTCCAAGAACTCCTCAGTAGAATAGAGTGGTTGAAAGGAAGAACAGGACACTTGAGGACATCCTAGAACAATGTTCATAGATTCAGGACTTGCAATAAGTTTCTGGGCTGAAGCAGTAAACACATCTTGTTGTTTACATCCCTACTCTATCAAAATAGGGCGAAACGTCGCGGTAACTCAAAAAATAATTAATTGATTCAATTTTAATGAGTTTTAAAAGATGAACGAGTTTTTAAAAAAAGTCGCCACCTAATTTTAGAAAAAAACTAGGAAAACCATTATGTGATCTACGAAATCAATTGATTCTAGGTAAGGGGTTCAAAATTATTTCATAGGGAAGGAGTTAGGCACCCTTCGAAATCCACAAGTGTGGATCCCAACTGAATTCATTTTTTTTTCAAATTGAGAAGGAGATAATAATAATATACAAGTAATATAAATATGCAATATACACAAGTAATAAAATAAAATAATAACATAAGAAACGGCCTAAGGTTTGCCTAACGTCGATATTTACATAATAATGAATAAAAATATAATTTGAGCTCTTCGAATAGCTTCAATGGAAGCAACTATGTGTACCTGTAAAGACACTTAGTAAAAATGTTAGTAATAAATAAATATGAATAAAAATGAATAAACCAAATAATAGCTTAGAAATAAAAAAAACCCGTCTTATTAACATGAGAGGCCTTGGAAATCGACGGTAATTTCTTCATCGGCCAATTTTAACAAAACAAATAACATGAAATTAACTAAACTTTCGTCTTTTAAAATGGGTAGGCCTCCAAACCCGACGAAGAGATTTTATCATTGGCTAATTTCAGCATATAAAATATATGAACTTAAATTAAATTTCCGTCTTTTAAAATGGAAAGGTCTCCAAAACCGACAGAGAGTTTTTTTTTTTGGCCAATTCTAACAACTAAAATATATAAACTTAAATTAAATTTTCGTCTTTTAAAATGGAAAGGCCTCCAAAACCGACGAAGAAATTTTTTCATTGGCCATTTTACATACCACATAACACAATAAACAATAATATCAACAAAAATCTTATAACATAATAACTAAATATAAAGCAACAATATATGAACAATAACAAAATATAAAATAATATAAAATTCACTGAAATAAACTTCCACACCAAATCATTAAACAAAGAATATGTAAGTAACATTATAATGATAAAAAATAACGACAACACAATCGATAACATTCAACAAATAATAAATAAGTAACCAAAACCCAAATCACTGCCTAGTTCATTTGATAGCTTAAAAATAATGTTAATAAGATAATAAATACAATTCAAGACCTGAGCAAAAGTAAAAAAAACTATATAAAAATAAATAAATCAAAATCAACAAATTACAATGTAAAAGAAGAAATAAAATAATTAGATTTTTAAACTAACAGAAACATAAACAATAATAAAGTATCTAAACTAACAAATTTTATTTATGGGCCAAATCATAAGATAATAACACATAATAATAATTTTAGCAACCTAATTAAGGCTACATATGCACGGAAATAAATAAAATCACAAAATTGGCTAAATATATAAAGCAAAAACATCCTTGGAGGAGATGAAATTAACAAAAATCAAAACTTAACACAATAAAAAAAAACTAAAAAAAACTAACCAACTCAACAAAAGCATAACCAGCAAACCAGTCAATAATGACTAATAATAAAAAGCAAAACATATCTAAGCATTAATTAATATTTAGAACAAAATCAGATTAAGAAAAATTAAAAAAAAATAAACAAGGTGTGGAGTTTTACCTATGATGGAGGTTTTGGGTCTGTTAACGGGAGAAGAGTGTGGAACGAAGAGCTGATTCCGTTTGTCGGCAATGGAAACACGCTGGAGTTGCTGGTTGGTGTGGTGGGTCTTGTTCATGGTGCTGGATCCGGTGGTGCTTGGCTGGAAAAATGAGAAACTGATGGGAGTTTTGGTGGTGATTTAATGGTGGTGTGGGTGTTGTCTGGTTGTCGGGAAACGGAAAAGAGAAAATGGAGGGTTGTGTGGTCTGGTTTGGGGCTTCGGATGGAGGTCTGGAAGGTGGTTATTTCAGCTGGAGAAGAGAAAAGGGGATATGGGTTTCAGGAAACGATGTTGTTGTGGTCTGATTTTGTTGATTTTGGGTGTTGTTTTGGGCCAGAAAAAGGGAGGAGAAATGGGTAGGAGGGTGGCGGCTGAGCTGATTTCTGGTGTTGTTTAGTTGGCTGCTCACCGGAAAATATGGGTTGTTCTAGCTTCGCCGGAAAATGCTCCGGCAAGGGTGGTGGTTTGAAAAATATCTAACACTAAAGAATATCTTAAAACTTAAAATTAAAAAGAATTACCCCTAAAAATTTTCACCCCCCATATTTTGACCTATTTAATAACTTAAATAAGAAAACACAAAATGGGCTTAGCATTGTGATCCAAAATTATCTGAATAGAATTCCTAAAATTTTTTTCGTATTTGAATAAATTTTAGACTGTGCTAAATTCAAAATAAATATTAACAAATGTAACAAATAAAATGAATTTTAAAAAATATAATGAACGTAACTAATGACATGTAAAGATGCAATTTTAAAATTAACTAATAGGAAATTCTAAATTCTAAATTCTAATAAATAAAGATAGTTATCGATAAACTTATTCAAAAATTAAAAAATATATATTTTTAAACTATTAACTAAATAAACTTAAAAAATTACGAAATTTTAAAATGTTAGGCCAAAATTGAGTGTCAATACTTGTTATGTCACTAATAGATGTCTAATCAGGTCAATACTCAAGAAAACTCCTTATGAGCTGCTAAATGGAAGAAAGCCATCTACCATCCATCTAAAGGTCTTTGGATGCAAATGCTTTGTTCTAAATAATGGTAAAGATGATCTTGGGAAATTTGATCTAAGAAGTGATGAAGGAACCTTTGTGGGATACTCTGTATCAAGCAAATCGTACAGGGTATACAACAAAAAAACCTCATGTATAGAGGAGAGTGTACATGTCATCTTTGATGAATCTGGTGAACTGAAAAATTGTGAAGTCAGGGAAGATCTAGAGGTGAAGGAGCAAATGTAGATGTAGAAAGACAACCTGACTCGTGATGATGTGATCGAAGAAAATAAGAGTGTAGGATAGGGTGAAGAACACGTTGAAGTACTTATTCCCTCTGATGCTCCAGGTACTACTCATGAAGGAGAAACTTAAATTAAACAATCAGAAAGTGATTTTCAAGTTGATGATCCAAACAAGGATACTACAAGAAAACGAGGATGAAAGCATCAATTGTCCCATTCTGTCGACAATCTGGTTTCTCCCTTGAATGTGGAATTCAAACTAGATGCAAGGTCAGAAATTTGGTTGCCTTCTCAACTTTTATATCAACTTTTGAACCAAAGAACATCAAAGAAGTTCTGCAAGATGTTGAATGGGTGAACTCAATGCAAGAAGAGTTTGCATCAGTTTGAGAGAAGCAAAGTATGACACCTGGTTCCCAAACCTCCTAACATAACCATTATTTGGACCAAGTGGGTTTTTAGAAATAAGTTGGATGAGCATGGAACAATCACGAGAAACAAATCAAGATTAGTAGTGCAATGCTACAGTCAAGAGGAATGAATCGATTATGATGAGACATTTGTACCTGTTGGAAGGATGGAAGCTATCAGATTACTAACGGTCTTTGGTACGTACACGTGGTTCAATCTCTTCCACATATGTCAAGAGTGCCTTCTTTAATGGTTACTTGAAATAGGAAGTCTATGTCTAACATCCTCCGGGGTTTGAACATGTCGACCTGCCCAACCACGAGTTGAAGTTAGGAAAAGCATTTTATGGCCTGAAACAGGCACCCGGGGTTTCATATGAATGACTATCAAAATCTCCTCTTGAAAATGGGTTCAAAATAGGAAAAATTGACAACACCTTGTTCTTCAAGTCAAGAGGAAAGGATGTTATGGTTGTTTGTGCAAAGAATTTGCAGCCTTGATGAGCAGTGAGTTTTATAAGAGTATGATAGGGAAACTCACTTTTTTTTTAAGTTTGCAAATTAAACAGTACCCCTAAGGTACATCAATCTTCCAGGAGGAATAGCCTATCATCATATTGGAGCAGGAACGTTGGGCATATTAGCATGGGAATGTGTGCTAGATTTCAAGATGCTCCGAAGCATTCATACCTGAAAGCGGCTAAGAGCATATGTGATATGCTTAAAGGAAAAATAGGACCTAGTCCTTTTCTATCCTTCTAATGACTCTTTTGATTTAATTGGCTATGTCGATGCTAATTATGTAGGCTTTCTTATAGATAAAAAGCAATACAGGCATGGCTAATTTTCTAGGGTCATCACTAATCTCATGGGGAACTAAAAAGCAGATTTCAATGGCTCTATCAGTTGCTGGGGCTGAGTATGTGGCTGCTACTTCTTGGTGTGCTCAACTCTTACGGATCAAGCAACAACTCGAAGATTTTGGTGTTCTCACCAACACTATTCCTCTCATATGCGACAATACAAGTGCAATGAATATGACCAAGAATCATGTTCATCTTAAGAGTACCAAACACATAGATGTGAGGCATCACTCTCTTAGAGACAATGTTGATAAGAACAATGTGGTGATGAGGTACTGTAAGACAGAGGATCAAGTGGCTGATATCTTCACCAAGGCATCACAAAATTCATCAAGAACAAATTGAGTTTGGGGATGCACAAGACTACCTGATTTTACAACAAGTTTGCCTGAAGTCTCTTGTCTGACTACGCTAGGGAGGGAAAATATTTATACTTGTTGTATTGCTTAGCGCATGTGAATTCATATTTCAGCTCAAAATACCCTTTCCATCAAACTATGGGCCACATCTACCCTTCTAGTTTACGGAAGTATCCTTGTGTGTGTTACGCACCACATGTGCACGCCAAATAGATTCCACCTTCACATAGACGACTACGGAAAAGGGTCAAAACTATCCTTAAATTATTCAAAATAGCTCAAGTGTACCCTTAAACTATATTTCGGCTAAAAATGCCCTTCTCGTCTAACTATTGGACCACACTTGCCCTTATCTTTAATGAAAACATCCATGTGTTTGCTAAAATGCCACATGGACTGCACATGTGCACGCTAAACACACCCACCTCCACCTCCCTTAATTCATTTAAGCCATATATTTGGAGGTGGGGTGTGTTTGGCGTGCACATGTGGAGTCCATGTGGAATTTTAGCACACACATGGATGTTTTTGTTAAACAGAAGGGCAAGTGGGATCCAACAGTTAGACAAGAATGACATTTTTGAGTCGAAATACAGATTAAGGGTATATTTATGCCATTTCGAATAATTTAAGGGTAGTTTTGACCCATTTTCATAGTCGTTTATGTGAGAGGTGGGTCTATTTGGCTTGCACATGTGGCATCCATCTGTCGTCCATGTGACATTTAATACATACATGGATACTTTCGTTAACTTGAAGGGTAGGTGTGGCCCAATATTTGACGGAAAGGGTATTTTTTTTAGCCAAAATATAGTTTAAGGGTACATTTTAGTTATTTCGGATAGTTTAAGGGTATCTTTACCCTTTTCCATAAATTAAATGAAAACCTATATCACTTGCTTATGATTTTTTAAAGAAAATAACGGCAAATGACCAAATATGTCTTATGTATTATAGAAAATAGTTTTAATATGCCCCTAGTTAAATTTTTTAGCTAAATATACCCCTTCTGTTATTCGGGCTAAATATACCCTTATGACTAACAGAGAAAACGTGAACGATTAAGATGAAAAGAACTATTTAATTTACTCAATTTAGGAAAAATTAGCAAACTAGTCAAACTACCTAACAAAATTATTAAAAAATCTACACTTTAAAATAATTATTAAAAATGTCAATATGTCAATATTTTAGCAAATAAACTGTATCTTAATATAATTTTTTTTTCAAATCAGACCCCACATTGGACTAATTTTACTCCCTTATCCGTATAGAAGAAGAAGAAAAACTCTCATTACCACTTTCTCTCTTTCTAGGTTTTCACCCCAAATTTCTCCTTTCTCTCTCTTGAGTTTTCACTATTGTTCTCTCTTTTCCTTGTCTAAGAACCTTTCTATTTTCCTCCAATTTGTTCAAGAAATCTCACAATTCTTTCAAATATTTTCACCCACCAATAAAGGTAAATACATTGTCACCAAGTATCTTTTGAGATTTTCCTCTATTGTGTAAAGACACTATCAATACATTAAAAATGAAAATATTTGGGTGCTGAAGATTTCGAAAAACTTGTTGAAGTACAAGTTGAGGAAAAATAATTTTCTATTAGTTTGTTTTGTATTTATAGTATGTTTTTTAGAATTTTGTATAATTTCTCAATTAATATTCAAATCAATATGTATGCTATTAATATTTGTATTCATTCAGAATCTCATGTTACATTTTTTATGAATCTTGTATTTGTTCCTAATCTAAATTCATCCCAAAGGTATGTCAACTAGATATATATTTTATTTATTGAAAGAACAACTTCCTATTAGTTTTTTTTATAAATGTTTTTATCTGTATTCAAAACCGTATGTATGTTATTAATATTTGTATTCATTATGAATCTGGTATTTGTTTCTACTTTGTATTCAATTCTAAAGGTATGCGCATACCTTTAGAATTTAATTGCAACAAATATTCACTTATTCCTTTTCAGTTTTATATTTCATGCTCACTTTTCATCATACTATTTTCTGTGTTTTATATATTATTATACAAAATACTACATAATAACTAGAATAAATACAAATACAAATAAAAATATATTTTGGAATGAATACTACTTAAGAAAGGATACAAAATTCTGAAGAAAAAAATAAGTACACAATGAAAAAATGTATGAATACAAATACATTTCTAAAATAGTTACATATTCATTTGACATACCTATTGGAATGAATACAAACTAATAAAAAAATACAAGTTTCAGGAAATATGTCATTACCCATTCAACTATAATACTTTTTTAAAAAAGACACTCAAACTATGAAAAGGTCCTAGTATCCCATTATTCTTGTTCAAAGTGGATTTATTACCTCCTTTTGATCCCACGTGGCACATAGAGTGTATTTCACTCGCCACTAGCGAGTGACATGAGCAGAAAAACATTTTTTATTTTAATATTATTTAATTAAAAACATTATTTTCTTTTTACTATATTTATTTTATCATAATTTTTTTAATTATTTTTGTCATTTTATCTTCTTTACCCAGTAGATTGAGGCTACGAAGGGGACTGAGGGGGATCGGAATTAGTGAAATTATTTGAAAGACAGAAAAACGGAATGAGGTAACATAGAAAGATCGAAAAAGATCAGTAAGAAAAGCGCCGAAGAAATTGGCAGCTATGATGGAGGCATAATCGTTGGTTGTCTTGATTTTATGCAAAAATCAAAAGGCAAAGTACATAAAAGAAGATTAATCATGGAAAAAATAGAAAAAAAATTGTTTCTACAATTTTTGCTTAATGGAGTTGATAGTTTATTTATTTTAGTTTTTAATTTTGATTTGGAGGATGAAAAATTAAATTGTTGAAATGGTGTTGTAGCAGTGGTGCTGGTGGCGACAAAGAGGAGATAAAGGTTACCATCGTTCAACATACTTGAACAATGGAAGAAGAACACAGATTTTTTGTTTTAAAAAATTAAAAAAGAAATCATTGAAAATTAAAATTAAAATAACTGCCACGTGGCCGATTATAGTTGGTGCGTGTATGCACTTTCTTTCTTCGGGTGAGATTGACTGAAAAATGTGATACTTTTACCATCTTTAAATTAGTTAAAAGGGGTATTAGGACATTTGCCAAGTTTGAGTGTCCTTTTTCTAAAAACGTGTTATAGTTGAATAAGGTAATAATGTATTTTCTCTACAAGTTTCATTATACAAATTATAACATGAAAAAAAAGAAAGAATAGTTGGAATGGATACTATTTTAAAAAGGTTACAAAATTCTGGAAAAAAAAAACATTTGAGATAGGCACATGTTTGAGTTGTTTTTAAAATATAACTGATAAGAAAATTAAATGATATTTATCTTTTTTAAAATATTCCCACTCTTGATTTTCTCCTTTTTGTTATTAATAATTGTATTTTTTCAAATTAAAAAAAATATATAAATAAGATATATAACAAATTAAAATATTGAAATTTTTAATAAATATTGAAAATGTGGCTAATGAATTCTATTAAATGCTATAATATTAACATTTTGAAAATTTTCTCCAATTAATCAATCAATCAAATATAACTCGCGGACCCAATAATATTACATGACCTAATCTATAACATTGACCCGCACAATTATCTTTCAAACAAAAAAAGCTAATATCCGATTGAGTTCACTCCAACAACCAAAAAGGATTTGCGAACTGGGAACCTCTTTATGCATGTCTAAATTCTGCATTTTCATCCTTGTACGGATTTAGGCGAGGAAGACCAGATTCAATAGATGTATATTATAATAGATAAATTAAACACAAATGCATCAAATATATTGATTCGGAATTGAAACATTGAATTCATACCTATGAAATCAATGATGAGCATGCCATTAGAACAACACCCAGTTGCATTCTGATAAAAATTCATTCCAAAAGGAAGCTTTCTACACCAAAAATGAGTTACACAATAACTTTCTCTCAGGCAACTCTCGATATCAAAAAATGGGTCACCAAACTGATAAATTTTATCAATTCTGCAATCCATCAATCGTGGATTTTAAAGCTTTGATATTTGTTCAGCACCACCAAGTTTCACCATTAAAAGGAGCAAAGAAAGAATCAATCTTATTGTTAGTGTCATGCCCCAATTTTAATTTGCCAAAGAAGAATATTCAACTCTTTACACACTACTTCTAATTATATGAACATAAGATTAGTGGACAAAACTTTGTCCTACAAACACGTATGAGGCGTGCAGTCAATTTTTTCAAATTCAAATGACTCTTTATGCCCAAAACAAAGGAACTCAATCGGACATTAATTTTCTTTGTTTGAAAGATAAATTGGGTGGGTCAATGTTATAGATTAGGCCTCATTTAAATTATTGAAGTGGGGCGAGTTATATCCGAATTTGATTTATTTTAAATTAGTTATAACAATATATTTAGCCTGAAAGTATAACGAAAAGAATATATTTAACCCAAAAATATAATTAGGGATATATTTAAACTATTTCCTATAGTACAGGAGTATATTTGAATCCTTTGCCGAAAAAATAATTATGATCCACTATATGGTGGAGGAGTGAAGGCATGGCTCCAACATATGTATTTCCAAAAAAATATAATTACATGGAGAAGAAAATAAATCTCAGCCTCCAGAGCCTTGTGGATTGATGAGGTAGTCATCTTTTGATACAAAAGATGGTCAAATATATGAGTTTGGGTGAGAATGAAGTTGGTTTTTCATTTGCAATTGGAAGTTATACCAGATCATTGCAATCATTGATCGAAGCAGTAGTTCCTTTTTTGCTTGAATCTGATGTTTTGTATTACTTGTAGTTCCAACTTCATTGAGGATCTTACATATCGAAGTAATGAGACAACCTCAGTGAAGATAGTCATAATTTTGGATTTTTCACCTCAGGCAAGAATGTCAACTGTACTATTACCTTCTCTTAGCATGTGATGGAAGGTGGAATTTCCATTCTATACCAACTTCTAAATCTCCTCAATAGTATACTCAAGTTGCCAAGGAGCATTCATAATTTTTTTAACCAAACTAAGTACAAAAAAATGGAGCCGGATTCAGAGGTGGAACCACGGCTAAAAATTTGGGGGTTCTAAATCAATTTTGTTTGTGGGTTCCCATGTTAATATAAATATATTTATTTAATTTTCTAATACAAATATAACGTTTACGAAAAAGCCAGTGGGTTCTTCCGAACCCATGAACCCCCACCTAGCTACGCCTTTGGTCGGATTCCACAATTTCATTAACAATGCCTCTAATAATACACAATAGGATACCTTTATGCATGGCCTTGGCTTCAGCAAGATTGTCACTACAATTGCCGTAGTAATTTGCAAAAGCACACAAAAAAGCTCCATTGTGGTCTCTAATTATGCCACCGCCACCGTCACTATCAGGATTGCCTCTGCTACATCCGTCCACATTGAGTTTAGTCCATCCCACACAAAGTTTCTCTTGTCTATAAATACCTTTGATTTCTCGTATTTTTTAAATTACAAAAATTTTGATTTCTTTTTCTTCTTCTGCACAAATTTTATTTGTGTATTTTACTGTTGTTGAGCGGCTCGCTGACACTAGAGTTTTGGGTATCAATACACTGGTGATTGAGATAATTCTATCCTTGGAGGACATATTCCAATCAAACCTCGAATACTAGAGGTGAATAATTTCCTTAAGGGGACAGTGTGCATTCAGTGGCCTTGATCTTCTTTCCATTATATTTTTCAGATTTGATACATTTTATAGATTTTAGTTTCTTGTTAATTAATTTTTGTTCTTCACTGGTTAATTTAAATTTTTGTAACTTAGTGTTTCTACAAAGTTTCTTATAATCAGTTGTACTATTTTATACACAAATTATTTAACAATCTTAAGAAAATTATATTTTTTAATATGTGTTTCTGGTGGAGACAAAAATCTTCGTGATTTTATTCTCCTATTAAATGTACAATTTAAGCTATTGCTTATTGAGTCATCTATTTATTTACAGATTCTGATTTTGATTCTTACTCTGAAATGGAACATGATAATTTTACAGTGACTGTTGTTGCATCAACCCGAACTGATGTACCACTAGCAGAGTAACCAGGAAAATTCTCTGATATGAATTTCAAAGGATGGCAACAACGGATATTTTCTTGGCTTACCACTTTTGGTCTGCAGAAATTTATCAATGAAGAAACTCCAGTGCATGTTGCTGATATATTAGACAGAGAAAGTTCTTGATCATTGAAGTATGAAAACATGCATACTTCCTATGTAAGGGCTACATTCTGAGTACTTTAGAGGATGCCTCATTTAATGTCTATAGTACAATGACAACTTCGAAAGAATTGTGCAACACATTTGAGAAGAAATATAAGATAGAAGATGCATGCTAGAAAAAGTTTGTGGTCGCAAAATTTTTAGACTATATAATGTCAGTGAGTAAAACTATTGGATCACAAGTACAAGAACTTCAACTTATTTTCCATGATCTGATTGCTATGAATATGGTAGTAAATGGTGCTTCTCAGGTGGCTGCAATGATCGAGAAGTTACCTCCTTCGTGGAATGACTTCAAGAATTATTTAAAACACAAACGCAAGGAAATGAAGCTTGATGATCTTGTAATGCGTCTCATGATCGAGGACGATAACAAGACTGCCAAAAAGAAGTCTTGTGGAAATTCAACAATAATAGGAGTTAATATTGTTGAAGAAGCTCCTACCAAAGGAAAGAAGAGAAAAAAGTCCAACGTACAGAAGCTAGAATAGGCCAAGAAGAAATTCAAGGGACATTGTTACAACTGTGGTAAGGCTGGTCACAAGTCTTCTGACTGTCGTGCTTCAAGAAAGGACAAAGACAAAGGCAAAAGTCAAGCAAACTCCGTGGAAGAGATGGAAGATGAAGACGACTTCTATGCAATGATCTCGGAGTGAAACTTAATTGGATATCCCAATGAGTAGTTTCTCTACTCAGGTGTCACTCAACATATTTGCTCTGCGAAAAAAGTCTTTGCAACTTATACTCTTGTTGAGTTTGATGAAGATTTGTTCATGGGAACACAACAACAACAAGGATTGCAGGAACAAAAAAAGTAATATTAAAAATTACACCCGTCAAGGTGTTGACTTTGAACATCATTTTACACATTCTTACTATTAGGAAAAATTCAGTTTCTATTGCTGCTCGTTAAGAACGAATGACTTAAGTGTGTCTTAGTCAGTGACAAAACTGTTATAAGTAAAAATGAGATGTTCTTGGGAAAGGGCTACCTTAGTGAGCGCCTCGGCAAACTGAATGTAATGGTTGTTGAAATTATTAGTAAGAATTATGCTTCTGTTTACTTATTGGAGTCAAATGTTTTATGGTATACCCGTTTGGGACATGTAAATTACAAAATCTTGCAGAAATTGATTACTTTAGAAGTATTGTCTGATTTCAAATGTGATAAATCAAAATGTGCAATTTGTGTGAAATGTATATTTGTTAAATATCGTTATAAGTCTGTTGATAGGGATTCAAAACCTTTAGACTTAATTCACACATATATATGCGATATGAAGTCAATACCATCTCGCAGTGGGAAAAAGTAATTCATAACTTTTATTGACAATTGCACTCGATTTTGTTATGTATATTTTCTTAATAGGAAGGATGAAGCAATTGATGCATTTAAGCAATACAAAAAAATAAAGTGTAAAATCAATTGAATCTAAAGATAAAAATGATTCGAAGTGATAGGGGTGGAGAATACGAATCTCCTTTTGCAGAGATATATTTGAAATATGGTATTATTCATCAAACTACTGCCCCCATACACCACAGTAAAATGATTTGGCGAAACGGAAAAACAGAACATTAAAGGAAATGATAAATTTTTGATAATTAGTTCTGGTTCACCGTTAAACTTGTGGAGGGAAGTCATCCTTACGGATAACAAGATACTTAATAGGGTACCACGTAGCAAAACACGATCGATTCCATATGAGTTATGAAAAAGAAGGAAATCCAACTTGAAATATTTCAAAGTGTGGGAGTGTTTAGATAAGCTAGAGGTTCCTTTACCCAAGAGGGTGAAAATTGGACAAAAAATAGTGAATTGTGTATTTATTGGATATGCTAAGAACAGTAAGGCCTGTCGATTTTTTGTTCACAAATATGATAATTCTCAAATTCATATTAATACGGTAATTGAGTCAGATAACACTACATTTTTAAAACACACTATACGTATAAAATTGATGTGAGTCGACAAGTGAAAGACCTAAACGATCAAAGGAAGAATCAACGAAAAATGCACTACCTAATGAGGATCCTAGGCGTAGTAATCGCCAATGGAAATTCACTTCTTTCGGACCAAATTTTGTGACATTCTTGCTTGAAAATGAGTTTGTGCCAACTTAAATGGAGAGTTGGATGATGCAATTTACATGGAATAGCCTGAAGAGTTTGTAGTTTCCGGTAAAGAAGAGAAAATGTGCAGGCTCGTAAAATCGTTTCATGGGCTCAAGCATGCACCCAAACAATGACATACTAAACTTGACCAAACAATGTTGACAAATAAATGCAAGATTAACGAATCTGATAAGTGTGTTTACATTTAAAATGTTCTGAATCATGAAGTCATTGGTGATCTGTATGTTGCTGACATATTAATAATGAGTGAATATATTGACGATATAAATGTTATTAAGCGCATGTTGTCCAACAAGTTCGATATAAAGGACTTATGAGCTGCTGATTTGATCTTAGGGATCAAGATTCTCAAATATCATTAGGGACTAGCATTATCTTAATCTCATTATATTGAAAGAGTATTGGATAAATTCACGTACATGAATTTCATGATGTCAAAACTCAAATTGATTTAAGTTTTACATTTCGAAAGAATGAAGATGAAAGTGACTCTCTATTGGAATATACGAGAGTGCTAGGAAGTTTAATGTATATTATGAATTATACGCGACCAGATATCGCACGTGCTATTAGTAAATTGAGTTGGTTTGCTAGTAATCCTAATAAAACTCACTGGATGACAATGAAATGTGTGTTAGGGTATCTGAAACATACACAACACTATACTTTGCAGTATAATAAATATTCTGCTGTGATTGAAGGATATAGTTATGCAAATTGGATCACCGAATCAAATGAAGTAAAATCCACTAGTTGTGTTTACACTAGGTGGATGAGCAGTCTCTTAGAAATCATCCAAATAGACATGTATCGTTCGATCCACAATGGAATATGAACTTATTGCTTTAGATAAGGTCGGTAAAGAAGATGAACAACTTTAAATTTTTTTAGGGGATATTCCATTCTGTCTCAAACCTGTGGGACCTACTTGCATACATTGTGATAGTCAAGCAGCAATAGGTAGGGCAGAGAGCATCATGTACAACGGAAAATCTCGTCGTACACGACAAATTCAGAACACTGTAAAACAATTGCTTTCTTGTGAAATTATCACAATTGATCATGTCTAGTCAAGCGATAATGTGTTAAATCCACTAATAAAAGGCCTAGTAAGAGAGTCAGTTGAAAGATCATCTAAGGGAATGAGTATGCGACTTAGGAGAAGTCATCATGATCAAAGAGCTAGATTCAATGAGAAAAACAAAGATGTGATTACGGTTCGACATTATCAATCAATTCAATCCATTCTCATGATGAATACAATGTTCAGGAACGAGGTTAAAATATTAAGGCTTGTTAATGAGTTAATAAAGCTTAAAATTTTTATCAATTAGCAAAGTTTGGCAGATTTGACCAAATAGTGTATCTATGAGATGACACGGTTAGAAATCACCTATGTCAGTGTGAATTCTAAGCCGCTTCAAAGAGATTCTTTTTGTCAAAAGTGTATTCTCTATACACTCATGAAACCAGGAGGTGTTCATGGCTTAAAAGAACACAATAGTAAGAACAATCAACACTAAAGGGTTAATTATGTGACATATAGTTGTGTAGGTATACACCAAAGCTTGATGGTTCAAATATATCGCATCTAACTATTGACCGAGTATATACAACATATGTTCATTACGAAAAGTTCAAGAGAAAACCTACTTATCCGGATGCAATTGATCCTTGCTTTTAAAGTACACACTCGTTCGTGCATTATTTTATGTTATGACCATTCCCCATTAATGTGGGGGATTATTGGGTAAAACAAGAGTTAATGAGAAATGGAGGAAAGATGAAAAGACGAATTGAAAAAAAATTCTCTTATGCTTTAAGAAAAGACATTTCTCCCTCATTCGTGGGGAAAGAAAAAATGAAGTGTTTAAATAGAGAAACACTTCTACAGTCTACTAGTTTTTCAAAGGGTTGGAAAGAGGGACCCCCTCGCGCCGTCTTTGTCGTTGCTCGCTCGACTTCGGCTATGACTACAACTTTGACTTTGACTTTCGCTTTGGATTTGAAAATTGATCGATCGAGAGATTATTTTTTGGACGAAGTTTGTTTTAATTATTCAAATATTTTGAAGTATTTAATTAAATGGCCAAAACATTTGAATTATTTAGTTAATTAACCGCAATATTCGGATTCGACTTTGACCCGAGCGACCCATTTTATTTGAAATTCCTGCTGTTGGAGAAGACTGTTCTGAAAGGTTGTAACTTTCAGGAACAACCATGACCGTTGAAAGGTTGCAAACTTTCATAAATGGTCGTGTTGTTTCTGAAAGGTTGCAACCTTTCGGAACTTGTTCCTATTGTCTATAAATACCTTTGATTGTTCATATTTTTTTGTGAAAATTATATATATATATATATATATATATATATATATATATATATATATATATAGCATATAATATAGTAATATTTTCAAGTTAAAGCAGTAGATCTAGACTTTCAAGTTGTAAAATTAATAATATCAGGTTATAATAAATTATTTGTTATTTTTAATAATTGTAAACATGTGTTATTTTTAAAAATAAAATATAAAAGAAATAAAATTAAACAATTTTGTTGAAAAAGGTAAAAAAAAGAAGGAAATATAAATGTTAATTAAATTCTAATTAGTTGGAGATAATTATGAATTAGTATGAATAAGGAATTTTAAACTAATTAAGAATATTATGTTTCCTTCATTCACTGTAATTTGTTCAAAATAATTAAAATTTTAGATTTTTATCCATTTTTTTCACGTTTCTCTCTCTTCGTTGTTCTTCCAAATTTTTTGTCAATGGCGTCAAATTTTATTTTTTTTGGTTTTGAAGAATCTTGATTTTGTTGTGATGGACAACTACGTACCAACATTAATTAAACATGGTGGAAAATGGGATCCTTCTGGCTAGTATGTTTATTGTTTAGTGTTTGTATTTGAATTCAAGTGAAATGAAAAAAAATAAAGAAGCGGTAAATCACATTTTGTGATTTTATTTTTGTAAATCGTCACTATGTTCATTGCGTTCATAATACGTATTAATACGTTTTGTTCAGTTCGTGATAAAGTGATGCAATATATGAAAAAATGAGTATAAATGTATAAAATATAAATAGTTGTATAGTCAAGTTTGTACGTATATTAAAATTGAAATTTTGAGTTTTATTTTTCTCAAAAATATAAATTAAATATATAATGTTGAATGAATTTAGTAGTATAAATCATATCAAAATGATATGATAGTGTGTTCACTACTGTGTAATAAATGTTATTTTAGAATTTTGATGAAACTCTATTAAAAGTGTTTTAATTTGGTATGAGAAATGTATAACTACGTGCTTTGTCTATTAAGTTATGTGAGACTCATGAATCATTTGGTATGAGAATTGTATAAATTTGGTATGAATGATAATGGTTGTATGAAATGTGTATTAAGTGGGTATGAAATGTGAAGTCTTACTTTTTGTATGAAATTTGTTTTTTAGTGTACTGATTGAATGATATTTGTATGAAAAATAATGACGAGCATGTATAATTTTGTTGGTATTATAATGAATTTTGTTGATAGTTGTATTGTCTTTGGAATGAAAAATTAATGTTATTTAATATATTTCTAATTTTTTTGTATTATGTTAGACTAATTGTTATTCTTTTTAATGAAACAGGAAAATATGTTAATTTTCAGATGGATGGAATTATATATGATTCGTCTAGTCTTTATAGTGGTTTAGTAAGTGCGATAACATTGCAACATATGATAGATGTTAATATAAAATATATAGAGATAAAATATATAGTCACTGATAGATGTCCATCTGTTAGTATCCACAATGATGTTGGTGTGCATGTATTTTTAGAGTAAAAGAAATTTAATTTATATTTCTTTACAAAATATCCATTGTGCATAACTTTGAAGAATATGACAATGGATAATGAATATTCTATAGTTGTTGTGGATTGGAGACATTCCGCAGTTAAGTAGAACACTAACTAACTTTGATTTATACTCCAACAACTCCATCCGGTTGGTAGGAGTGAATTTGGATGGAGTTGTTGATGAAAATACTGATGAAGAAAATGGAGTAATCAGTGACCATTCTAATTTATTTGTAGCTGAAAATCAAATTTACAAGGATAAAGGAACACTTATGAAGGCGATGCAACATCTTAGCGTTGTCGAAATATTCAATTTTCTTGTATCTCGTTCTAGTTCATCTTGGTAAAGATTTAATTGATTGTTTTAATATATATTTATTTTTGAGTGAATTTGGTATATCAATTTTTAATGGATCTTTTTTTTAATTTCTGAAGCAGTTATTAAATGAAGTGTCCTGCTGATAATTATTCATGGATGATGAACTCATCATGTTTGAATAAATCAAAAATATTTGAAATAAGAAAGTATAATGCGGAACACACTTGTTCCGTTAAAGATAGAGTGTATGCAAGGCGTCAGGAAATAACTGATGGTATAGATGTTTTAATAATGGATAAATTTATTGATCCATCTACCATATACACTCCAAAAGATATAGCGGAAGACATGTTGAAAGTGCATGATGTTGCGCTGACATATATGCAGGTGTGGAGAGCTAAAGAAAAAGCGATAAAATTGATGCATGGAGATCCGGCCGAGTCATATGCCAAACTTTCAGAATTTTTTAATCTAAATTTTGTATTTTGTTTATGAACTAAATTTGTGTGAATTTTACCAGTGCAACAATTTAGCATGCATTTTATTTACATATTGAATTTTGTTATCCATTTGGTTTTCTTTCTGTATTCAATCGATATCCATTCTGTGAGTAATCTGAATCTTGGTATTCCAGTTTGTATCCTTTTTGTATCCAATTGATATATTTGTTGTTTTATAATTTTCATTTGTCTAATTGTAAAATTAATTGTAACAACGGAAAAACTTCCAGGTTATCTATACATATTGGAGCAAACATATCTTGGATCGATTTTAAAATTAAAAAGGAGGAAAAGTGATTAATTCTTATATGCATTTATTGCATTAGAAACATGTATTAGAGGTTGGGAGTATTGTAGGACAATTATAGTGGTTGATTGGGGCAACTTTAAAAGGCTCATATGGTGGTACAATGTTGACTGCAAGCACTATGAATCTACGAGGTATTTTTTGAGTACATATACTTTTATACTTATACAATAATAAATATGATATAAGGAGTGTGTTCCAATTTGTATGATGTTTTTTAAAATAATGGATCAGGTCATATACTTCCACTTGCTTATGCCATAGTGGATTCGGAGAATGATGCAACGTGAACCTGGGTCTTTGAACAATTTAGGGAAGCATATGGAGTAAGGAAAAATATGTGTTTTATGTCAAATTGAAACAGGAGCATACGGAAAGGAACTGTAAAAGTATATCCTGAACCAGAACATTTTGCTTGCATATGGAACTTATGTTGTAATGTATTGAAGAACTTCCATAGGAATACGGAAGATTTGAAGAAGCTTTTTTTTACTTTGGCAAAGACTTATACAATACAACTGTTTGAGGAGATTATGCAAAGAATAGAACAGATAGATCCAAGAATACGAGATTATTGATATGATATCACTTATAGCAAATGGTCAAGGCTTATTCAAAATGTAAGCGAACATGGACCATGACTTCAAATATAGTCTAATCATTTGAATAATGTTAACATGATAGTAAGGAGATTTCCAGTGATTTCACTTTTTAAATTTATGAGGGTATCTGTTCAAAGATAGATTCATAAACACAATAAGGAGGCTGCCAAAACTAGATCTGAGCTGGAAAAAAAAATGATCTTATGCTCCAGAAAAGTATTGCTTTGTCTAGCCGTATGAGGGTATGTTTTTCTTCCTTTATTTATTATTAATTGAATATAATCATGTTTTCAATTAATATGATTATTAAAATAATTTAGCATTAAGCGCAAACTAGCATTAAAAATACATTAATTTGATATCCATTTTGTATATACAATTGAAACCTTTTTTAGTGTCTTATTTTTCTTGTAAAAGTTTTTTAATTAACATTATTTTTGTGTGTTAGGTAATACCATCAACGGTTGATATGCATGATGTTGTTGAAGGACCAAAGAAGTACATAGTAAACTTAAACACAAAGATGTGTAGTTGCAAAAGATTTCAACATAATGAGATACCATGTGGGCATGGAATGTCAGTTCTTAGATACAGAAGACTGCATGAAACAGATTTCTTCTCTGCATATGGCATCCCTGTTGAATCTATCCCCTGCGAAAGTTGCGAAAGTACATGGGATATACCAAGTTATATTTGAGAGCCTAAATTGATGTCACCCGGTCCAAAGTGAACAGTAGAAAGACAGCAACTTGAACGCTGGAAAGTATTTGCTGATGTGAAATTCAAGAGGTCTAAAGTTACGTGCAATAGATGTCATTAAGTTGGCCACAATAGGAAGTCATGTTCAAATTATGTTGTGCAAAAATAGTGATTGTTTATTTGTTTATATTGTTTGACAATTTTTATTTTGTATAAACAATGGAATGCATTTGGTATCATGCTCAAAGTAATTATGGAATGTATTTGGTATCATGAGTATTTAATGTAAAATTTCATGAATATTAATCTGGTTTTCAAATGTTGTCCGACTACAAATAAAATTAAAACTTTAAAGCCAGAGTCATACACATATTAATCAGACTTCATACACATTGCATCCAAACAACATGTTTAGAATAGAAAATAAGCATAATGTGATATTTTCAGAAAAACTAGTTTTAAATTTCATACTATTTTCATGAAAATGTAATAATTCACACCACCATACACAAAGTTAATAAACATTCATACTAGAGTTAAAAACACAATTTGTACTAGTTGTATACCAAATATTATATCACAATTCATACAAAAGCCAACAATAAAAAAGGTGAAAGACGGATTCATACACGTATTAATCAAATTTCATGCATATTTCATTCAATAAGGGTACAATTTAAAAGCCCATTGATATTTTAAAATAGTGAATCCAAATGGTATAAATTATGCATATTAATAGTATCCTAAAATTAAAGTAACCATTTAGTAATTCGTATGTAGTATCCAAATGGTATGAGTTTTGAATATTAATCAGATTTCATACAAGTTTCATCCCAAACACATGTTTATTATAGAAAATAAGCATAATGTGATATTTTTAAAAAAATAACTAGTTTTGAATTTCATACTATTTTCATACAAATTCAATAATTTACACCATAACACAGTTAATAAAATTTTATACTAAAGTTAAAAGTACAATTCATAATATTTGAATACCAATATTATATCACAATTCATACAAAAAGCCAACAATCAAATAGGAGAAGACAGATTCATACACATAATAATCAGATTTTATACATATTTCATCCAATAAGGGTATAATTTGAAACCCCAACGATATTTTAAAATAGCGAATCCAACTGGTATGAATTCTTTATATTACTAGTATCATGAAATTATAGATACCAATCAGTAATTCGTATGTAGACAGTATTTCACTAGAAGATAACATATGATATTATAAATCATCAAAAACTTAAACACAAAAAAATTGTTCAAAAGTTAAAAGAAATAACATGTAGTTCCAAAAAAGTAGAAGGTGCAAGAAACTATTTCAAATTTCTTGTCCGTAATCTTGGTGTAGGATAATTGGTGGTATCAGGAACATGTTCTTTTGCTATGCGAGGTCCACCAAATTTGCTAGCACTCATTTATCACGTCATCTTCATTCTTTGTATTTCCATAATGCCATAGGAGTGTGGCATACCTTTGCCGTCATCTTCATATTTCTTGTCTTATTTGGCTTTAGTTTTACAACACGTTATCAACACGATTTTCTCATTCTCCGTCAAGAATCAATGGTATGTATTTCTTGATTTTTATGAATTGTCCTTGTAATTCTTCGGCTGCAAGATATACTTCATATCCTATATATTATTTGTACTAACAAAGCCTGTTAATGTTTATTTAATATGGTTAGTAAATTATGATAATCGTCATAACAATATTGTGAGGTACAATGTTTTAATTCTTTTACTTTTGAATTATTTTTTATGGTTCCAACATGTTATTCTAATTAATTAGTTTGTTTATTTTTATTTAATTTTAAGTCAAATTCAAATTATATTTATGGTATTCAATATTTATTTTTGGTATTACATTTGGTTTATCAAGACACTGGTTGAGGGTAAGACGGTGAATTCATGTTTCACCACACCATGTTGGTAAGACATCGAATTAAAGTCTCGGTGCACCATGATAATAAGAATTTGGGTTCAAGTCCAATTGATTTATGACCAAAGGCGTCTTTATATGGGTAAGAAATTGGGTTTAAGTCTTAATGCACTATAATGATGATATGATATGACTAACATAAAGTTATTTACTTTTGACTGAAAATCATGAAATTCGCCCAATTAATTTGCTCCATTCTTTAATGTGAATGTGATAGTAGTTCTTAATATGTCTAAAAGATGACAAATGATTGAATGTATGAATATGAGTGTGGTAAAATGTTAATGATCATTATTGTGGTAATGAAAATGAAGAACATTCTGGGTTCTTAAGATGTTCCTTCAAATGTGAAGGTAATTTTGTCCATCAAAGTTGTATGAAAGGTTATTGGATACGTTGTTTCTTAAGATGCTCCTTCAAATGTGAAGGTAATTTCTATCCATCAAAGTGGTATGAGAAGTAATTGGGCAGATTGTTGTTGGTGCAACCCAAATTTGAAAATTTTTGTAAATCCTCCATAAAATAAAAAAATACAAAGTGATAGTACATTTGGTACATTTGATCTCTTAAAGTGATATTGAGTTGAGTCACGTAAATTTGATAAATGTGAAAGTATGACAATGAGTTTTTAATAAAAAGCTTATGAAGCATGTTCGAATTGTTATGATCCAATTCTTAAAGAAAATGTGACTTGTGATCTTATGGATAAGAACATGTCCATGAATTGTTGGATAAATGTCACATCTCACCTTTACGAGAGATTTGAGATTTTGAAAAGAAATATTTTGACATAAATGGTCATTCAGTCATGTACTTTAAGTACTACACAAATATTGTGATATGTTAAATTATGAACTATTGAAGGACAAAAGAAAAAAATAGTTCTTTCTTATAAAGGTTGTGGCTATGACCAAATAAATTTGTCATGGGTTGTCAAGAAATAAGTCTTGCATGTGATAATTTTAACCATGATAATAATAATTTCTCTTTCAAGGATATGGTCACCATAAGAATGGCGTTGTGAAATTAGTGATAGTACACAAAATTAGTAGAGAGTTCCGAATGGGCTAAGTTATCACTATCCGGAGAAATAAAATTGTTCATAATATTGGGGTTGTAGTGAGTCTCAAAAGAAACTTTTTAAGCTTGAAAGAATTGAAAAGAAAATTATTAAATTGAGACTACAAATTATGGAAATATTTAATATCTTCAAATTACTACAACAAAGTGATTTATAAATATTATATATAAAATTACACATTTGTTTCCTCTTGTTTGTTGTATACAAACATGGGCATGATGATGAAATCACATGAAAAAGTAAACTAGAAGTTTACTAGAATAAATATCAGTTGGCGTAATCGGTTGGTCATTCCGATTCAAATGTGATGCAAAAGAATTTGAGAAATCATGTGGCTATATGTTGAAGAAATAAAAGATTTTTCAAGAATTTTTTTTTGTAGCTTGTTCTCGTGATAAAATAATCATTGTACCAGTTAAGGTTGGAATTGTATCCCCTGAAATTATTTGGAACATATAAAAAGTTGAATATGAGCCCGTTCACCTATCATGTGGACCGTTTACTATTATGATTTAATAAATACATCTATGGTATGACCATATGTGCATTTGTATCAACTTACAAATTGGTCTTTGTAAGGTTATTTTCTCGAATTATTAAATTAAAAGCACAGTTCCAAACTATAAAATCATGTTGATAATGTTGGTTTATTTAGTAGAAATTGTATGCCTCTAAGTATAGCTAGACCATTGATTATGAGAATAAATCTCTCAAATAACATTTGGTATGAGATAAGTTTATTTAATATATATGCATCAAGCCAACAAGGTTCTCCAACACAATAGGAACCAAATAATTTCTATCTAAAAATTTGATGTACGCACATATGATTTTATTGTTCCACCACGCACAAAGATGGATCCCCAAATGAGTTTGAGGGTGAATGTTAGATTTCCTAACATTAGGGGGAGATATGTGTAGCAGCTGAAAATTATGTGAGGGGTGAATTATCTAGATCCTTGTTAAAAAATGTGAATTGAAGTTCAAGAGATAATTTATTTCCAAAATATTGCAAGTAAATATTTGCTTATACAATATTTTAATTAAGCTGCAAATGCTCTAATAAATAGTCCTTGAAGGACAGAGTCTATTGTACGCCAGAAGTGTGATAGACCAATAGATTCCAAATGTAAAACTCCTTGATGAAGGAGAGGAGCAAATTATCAAAATGGTCATTGCTAATGAGGTAAGTGCTTTGAAAGAGCACTATGACATAACATTTCATAAACTTTGGCAAAGGTTCAGGTACCTGGAAATGATAATAAATGAAGAGATCTTGATAAGTTATATCGTATTGGAACCGATATCAAAATGGTCATCGACGGTATATTTGATATGAAGTAGCACTCAATGCTAAAAATGATTATGAGGATCTTAATTCAAATCTGTCATTTAGTGTGGATAGATAAATTATTGGCGCTATTCAAGTATATTTTATTTCACTTAGAAAAGTGATTTTTGATCTTATATTTCATGGATCAAACTATAATGTCACTGTGGTACAAATGAATTATTGAGCAAACGTATAACCCTAACATATAAAGTGCGGTTTGTGACTCTGGTCATAAAGGGTTTTCACAAAAATTCTAACATTATTAAATGGAGATATATTCTCCAGTGATGGATGCAATGCGAATTCTTTTAGTCTGGCAGTAGATGAAATACTTGAATATGCATAATGAATGATTATTATGTCTAACTAGACGATGAAGGTTAAATGAAAACTCTTGAAGAATTTAAAGGTCTTAAAGCAATTTCATTAAGTACCCAATGGTTTTGAGACTCCTTAACACGAATTAAGAATTTATTTTTTATCTCATGAAAATGATTTAAAATGTCATGTATTAGTGCAATTGGTGCACTTACAAATTGCTGCTTATGCAAATGCTAGAAGATTATTTGATATACATAACAAAATTTACGTGAGAGTATTGTCATATTATCATTCAAGTTATGACAAGAAACTAACAAAGCAAGTGACTCAACACATAGAAAATGTGTTATTTTCTTTGAGAAGAAAAGATGAGCTTCAATAAATTTGAAATGATCAATCTCCGAATTAGAAATGATTTGATTATGTAGATGTAGAATATTTATTTGATTCGCATAAAGCTCGATCGCAAATCGACTTTTTGTTTACATATGAAGGCGCAACAATATCTTGGCGTTCAAAGAATCAAACATTGGTAACCACTTCTTTAAATCATGCAGAAATAATATTGATCTATGAAGTAAGTGGGGAGTGTGTTTGGTTGAAATCATTATCTATCATATTCATAAAATATGTAAGTTTTCTTTGGCAAAGTATATTTCTGCCACCATATATGAAAATAATTTTGAAGGGATGATACAATCAAAGGAGATTGAACAAAACATATTTTACCAAAAGTCTTTTCAGACATGATCTTCAACAAAATGGTGAGATAGACGTTTAAAGATCCATTCAAGTGATAATCTTGTAAACTTATTCACTAAAGATTGCCAACATAAATATTTGAGAAGTTGTAAGATTGGAATGCATTGTTCCCAAGATATCAAGTAAAGTTTTTATCGGGGGGAGAAAAATATGCGTTATACTCTTTTTCTTAATCATGGTTTTATCCCAGTTGGGTTTTCCTGGTAAGGTTTTTAATGAGGCAACATTCAAAGCGTATTAAATTTACGTGTACTCTTTTTCCTTCACTAAGATTTTTTTCCCATGGGGTTTTTTCCTAGTAAAGTTTTAACGAGGCATATTATCTATGGACATTCAAGGGAGAGTGTTATATAATTAATAAATTATGGATGTACACTACATCAAGAAGTTACTCCATTACTTTCCTCCATTATGAAGATAACCATAACCTCCATAACTTCCACCTTTATAACCATTATTCTTGTAACCTTTCACTTTCATAACCTACACATTATATTCATATTAATGTCATATTTATGACTAACCTTTTGTATGTCTCTATGTTACACTATAAATAGAGGCATAGGCTTCATATTGTATAGACATGAAAATTTGGTGAATACTTTGAAGAATAAGAAATGCTCTCATATCTTGTCATCTTTATTCTTCTTGTCTTCATATTTATATTTCTTGTCATATTTTGCTTTAGTTTTATAGCAATTTAACAATATTAATACATTAATGGCTAAATTGAAAAAGAACCCTTCTTAATAAGAAAAATCACAATTTCATAGCAATACTATTTAAAATTTATACAAAACAGAGTAGTTAACTATTCATACAATTTGCATACTAATTTAATAATTCATCAAATACACACAATTAATAGACAAACACACCAATATTAATACACAATTCATATCAATACTATTCAAAATTTATACAAAATATAGTAGTTAAACAATTCATACAATTTGCATACCAAATTAATAATTCATCATATACACAGAATTAAGAGAACAAACACACAAAAATCAATACACAATTCATAACAATCTAATACATAACCGATTATCAAAATTCATACAATATCCACCAATTAAACATTAAATCGAACCCATACATATTTTATCCATACTTCAAAATAATTTTGACTAATGTGAAAATAAATTAAATATATTACTTACCCTACCAAATTTTTTTTCTTTTATGGAAGTTGATATTTTTGATTCCTTGTTCTTCGCTGATCTTCTTGTTGTTGGTTTGGGGATTGAACAACTTTCACATTTATTAATTTTTTTGTGTTTCCCTTTTTGTATTCACTAACACAGTCGGAATCGGAAGGGGTTTCAACAATAACTCCCTTCCTCTTCTTTCCCTTTAGATTTGTCAGATTGTTCCTCTTCTTTTCATCAATTTGTTTCTCTTTATGATCCTTTGACTGAGATGAACCACCTGTAACCAGATTTTCAACAAATTTAGGTGTGTGTGTGTGTGGGGGGGGGGGGGGGGAGTTGAGATAATATATTGAAAGTCGGAACATGAACTTCATCAATTGAAGTTCCTTCAACCAATCTGGAACTCTTACGAGGTGTTTCAATATGTTTCTTCGACATGACGATAAGAAGAATAACGATATTGAGGATTGTGGAGTTAGAGAAGTTGAGTTGTGTGAAAAAGAGGATGAACGGTTGTGATTGTTGGGTAGTGGGATGGTGTGAAGATTGTAGTGGGTGGTGGCGTGAGGCGTGAGGCGTGAGGCGTGAGGCGTGGGTGGGATGTGGTACCGTGTAAAATCTGATAGGCGTGTGTGGGAGGCGACTGTGATTGGGGTGGGTATGGGTTGATTGGATTGTAATGGTAAACAAGGAAGCATAATCAATCTAAATCCCTAAAAGTAAGTAACTGATAATTATGTTTTTAAAAAGGGAACTATAATTAAATTATTCACTATATATAATTAATAAAATAAAAATTTAAAGAGATTAAACATTTTTAAAATCAAATTGTAAATAATTTTAAATAAATTTAAATTTAAGTAATATGTTATAACCCGTAAATAAACTATTATGAGGAAGAATTTTTTAAAAGTATATTTATAACCCGTAATATTGTTCCTTAAATGTGTATATGGTGTGATTTTTCTTTTTTTAAGTACAAAAATTTCTAATTTCTTCTTCTTCTTCTGCACAAATTTTATTTGTGTACTTTACAGCAGTTGAGTGGCTCGCTAACAACAGAGTTTTGGGTATCAATACACTGGTGATTGAGATCATTCTATCCGAGAGGACATATCCCAAATCAAACATCGAATACTAGAGGGGAATAATTTCCTTAAGGGGACATTGTGCATTTAGTGGGCTTAATCTTCTATGCATTCTATTTTTCAGATTCTGGTACGTTAACAAATTTTAGTTTCTTCTTAATTAATTTATGTTCTTTACTTTTTATTTTAAACTTTGGTATCTTAGTGTTTCTGCAAAGTTTCTTGTACTTAGTAGTACTGTTTTAAAGACAGATTCCCTAACAATTAATGGCACCTGACTTATTGAAAAAGGACCAAACTTTAGTAGCAATGTAACTTCAACTAAAAAGGTGTTCATTATTTTCTTTATAGTGATTGACCCTGCAGCAGTTGCAAAAGGATGGAATGTTTACCCCACCTCTTTTGAAACCAACGTCAGTGACAACATTATCTGATGATACTCTCGTAATGAAGAAACAAATTTTGAAGTGCATTTTTTTGTGCCAAATACATCTTCCAAGTAAGAGTTGTCCCCTTCTTTTGTCTTAACAATTCCCAAGCTATTTTGCAACTTAATTTTCCTGATGGACCAGGTTTCTATATTGGACTCAACTCTTTTGCATCATTATAAGAGGTGGTCATGATAGTGTTGACTGCAAAGTGAGGAACTGTTCTCAGATATTTGTTTCTCTTCCGAGCACCATTTGTTGGGATATATACTATTAAACATATGTTTAGATATGTATTTATTATAGAATAATAATTTCTTCAGTTTTAATAGGTCATATGTTTTCTATGGTGTCTGTTTACTCGTAGATGATTTAGTGTATAGTGTTTTAGTTTATACAGAAAGGATTAAATCATCAGTTCTTATAAGTATAACTTTTTTTGTTCACAATCCAAGATGAAAATTTGAAATATCATTGGTACAATTCTAGCACAACATTATATATAATTTATCTTGATTATGAGAATGGTATAGTTCCAACTTCTTGTGCTAGTGTATTTTGTATGTATTGAACGAGACCGAGTAGAGATAGTTGCTTTAGACTGACTGACTAAAAAATACTCTCTAAACTGTAAAATGTAGTCATATTCTTAATACTGATATAACTATTATGTAGCGCCCTGAGTTTACACCCTGGATGTGGACGACACCCAATGACCGGTTCTGGTCTTGAGAGAACCCTTGGCCTGACTTACTTAATTCAGTAGAAGACTTAATTCATTATAAGAAAGAAACGTTCTCAAAGAATTACTTAAAGTAAAATAACTTGGTCAAAATGACACTTAAGTCTCATATGATAAAATATCCGTAAATAAATAGAGGCTCAAACTATACTAATTGAGTGACTATCTGTCTATGAAGCCTCAATAATACTAAGATGAATGTTGGGACAAACCTCTCAACATCCTATAATGTAAAGACTGAAAGCAACAAAAGAGTCTTACGGATGCAAGAAGGCTCACCACTAACTCTGGATGCCCAAACTGGATCAATGAGGCGTTGGATGCTGATCCTGATTACCTACGTCTGCATCATAAGACGATGCAGTTCAACTGGCATCAGTACTAATGTTCGAGTATGCCAATTGGAGTGCTAAACAACAACTTTAAGCTTGAAAGGAATAAGAAGAAACTTACCTTGGCTCTGCTCAACTCATACTAAACTTAATATAAAGCAGTAAAACACATGCGATATATATAAGGCTTTGTAAAATAGTAAAAAACTTAGTTCGTTAAAGAAAATGCAATAGAAAACTCAATTATACTTATTTATAAAAGTAATATAGGTTTTGTGGGAGATTCTCTAACCAACAACCATCACTATGAGCCTAAGGGATGGTATAAAGTCTTACCTCACGTTGCATGAGGACCGTCCTATACCTTGCCATCAGTATAAAACCTGAACTACTAAGTGGATCCACTAGTCTATGCTAAAAAGCACTAGGAATCATCTAAAAAGTATGACCCTTCTTCTGTCCATGTTGGGTACATGGCTTATGGTGACTTGACTTAATATGAACTCGTGCCCCCATATCGGTGTTCAATACTACACCCAAAATGCTTAGCTCATATGTTTCAAAAACAACTTCTTCTTTGGTTTGAGGTAATTGCTCAAACATAGCTTTAAAAGCTCTCTTGGAAATTATAGTTTCCTTTTTTACTAAAACTAGCCAAATGTTCTGTTGGAGGTCTAGCTTCCTTTTTCTTGCTCAAAAATGTGAAAAACATTTATAACTCTTAAGGAAAACTTAGTTCCCTTATAACTTTTGAGAAATGCACTCAACTCTTTACTCTTTGCTTAACTTGAAACTCTTTACCTTAACTTAACTCTTAGGGAATACTTAGTTCCCTAATATTTCTTTAAGGAAAGACTTCAACTTTTACTCTTTACTCTAACATGAAATTTGAGCCTTAAAACGAAGTTAAAACGTTTAACAAAGACTCTTGAAAACTTTAAGAAGCTTTACTTTGACTTTCTTCTTAACATCTAGACTTAACTCTTAACTCTTTTGACTTTGATCTTAACTTTTCTTGAATTTGATTATGGATTCAAGGTTATGATTTGCGTTATTTAGTGATTTTTAGGTGCTTATAAATCATTTGAAGTAGTTAGAATCATTGGAAGGTGTTAATGTACCTTAGAAGGACTTAAAAGGGTTAAACTACAAAAACTGGGTGAAAAACGTTGATCCGGGTGCACAGGTGGCCCATTGCGCCAGCCTTAGTTGACTGAGGATTGCTTATGGAACACGGGTGGCACGCCGCGCAAGGTCCCAGTTGATTGAAGCCTTCTTTTGGCGCAGTGAAGGCGCGACGCACTTGGCCTTTCCCAGGTGCGTCTGACGAATTTTTCAACTCGTTCTCTGGCTCTAAATTACCTAAGCCTCCATGGTTTCATCCCTAAACCCCTAGGATCATCAATACATTCAATACCTATCAGATCTAACTCAAAAACAACATTGGAACCTACTAATCTACATCAATGGGCATGTAATTAACTCAACCAAAAGGGATTCGACGAGATTATTAAGAATTCACTTCTAATCATGTAATCAATTCTAAAACTTCTGAACTGAAACAAGTTTGGTGTGCGGATAAATTAATCCAACATGAATGATCACACATACCTTGATAGGGATCACCCCCGATGAATTCCACTCGAAATCCCCCGCTATTCTTGGCGAAATCTTGATATTTCTCCCTTCTCCTTCTTCTCTTCTCTTTTCTCTCAAGCCCTAAGCGTGAATTGATTTTCTAAAACTGAATTAGGACTTATTTTTACCCCTAATAAACCTTTAAATCGAATTCGGAAATAGATGGGTGAAAAGACTAGTTTGCCCTTCCTTAAATCTGGATTGGACTTTCCTTACTTCAACAACTCAACTTCCGTAAGGCATATATCCCTCATAAGATATTGAAATTGTGAAAACTCGGCGCCGTTGGAAAGATCTTTCCAAGGGACTTCCAATATAAAGAACTGACTCTAACTCATCCTGAGATAGAAGTTATGGTCATTTGAAAATGACCAAAAACTCACTTTATTAACTTTAGGAAATTTTCCAGATTTTCCCTTTTCTTTCCAAAAGTGAATTTTTTTAGTTTCTTAGCTTATTGTAGGCTATTATGAGTTATGAGATGTTACAATATCTACCCCTTGGGAACATTCGTCCTCGAATGAGATTTCTTTCACTAAGCTAAGAATAGTAACCTCAAGTTTAATACTCAACAATAAAAAACAAGTAACAACATGCTTACTTATAGTTCATAAAGTAATGAGAAGAGAATTAGTACCTTCATCTACATTCTCTCCGGATTCAAAGAGATGTGGATATCTCTTCTTCATATCGTCTTCAGCTTCCCAAGTTATTTCTTCAACAAATTGATTCCTCCAAAGAACCTTGATTGACGCAACCTCCTTTGTTCTCAACTTGTAAACTTGCCGATCTAAAATCTGAACCGGAATCTTCTTATAGGATAATCCATCCTTAATCCTAATATTTTCAGTTGTTATAATCAATGAGGGGTCACCCATGCACTTCTTCAACATGGAGATATGAATTATAAGATGAACCATTGCTAACTTTTGTGGCAACTCCAACTCATAAGCTACATTGTCAATTCTCTTGGATATTCTATAAGGTCCAATATATTGGGGACTAAGTTTCCCCTTTTTACCAAACCTCATAACACCCTTCATGGGAGAAACTTTCAGATCTACCCAATCATCCACCTCAAATTCCAATGACCTTCTCCTAACATCTGTATAGGACTTTTGACGACTCTGTACCATTATCAATCTCTCTTGAATCACCTTCACCTTCTCCATGGCTTGGTAAACTAGATCTGGTCCTATCAACCCTGCTTCACCAACTTCAAACCAATCAATAGGAGAACTACATCTTCTCCCATAAAGATCTTCATATGGAGCCATTTGGATGCTCGAATAGTAATTGTTGTTGTAAGTGAACTCAATGAGAGGTAGGTGATCATCCCATTTCCCCTTGGCTGACTCCCAGGCGTGCAAGTCTGTGCATATCTTTGGCTAACTCCCTTTTTTCTTCCTCAACATGGGCGGTACTCCCCTTGGATAACCTATTTAGAGAATCAGCAACCACATTAGCCTTACGTTGGTGGTAAAGAATACTCATGTCATAATTCTTAAGCAATTCTAACCACCTCCTATGTCTGAGATTTAGCTCTTTCTGGCTGAACACGTATTGTAGGCTCTTATGATCAGTGAATATATCAACATGAATGTCGTACAAGTAGTGACACCATAACTTCAAGGCGAATACCACAATAGCCAACTCCAAGTCTTGGGTTGGGTAATTCTTCTCATGAACCTTCAACTCTCTGGATGCATAAGCTATGACCTCGCCATCCGCATCAACACACAACCCAAACCAACTCTTGATGCATCACAGTACACCACAAAACCTTGAGTACCCTCTAATAAGGTCAAAATTGGAGCAGAAGTCAACCTCTTTTTCAAATCCTGAATGTTATTCTCACAAGCTTCAGACCATTGAAATTTAACTATCTTCCGAGTCAACTTGGTCTAGGGATGAAAACCCCTAAAAATCTTCTGTTGTAGCCAGCCAAACCAAAGAAACTCTTAATATCAGTTGGAGACGTGGGTCTAGGACAACTCTGAACTGCTTCTATCTTTTGGGTATCAACTCTAATCCCATCACCAGAAACTATGTGGCCCAAGAATACCCAGACTTAAGCCAAAACTTACACTTGGAGAACTTGGCATACAACTCCTTTTCTTTCAAAGTTTAAAGTACCATTTTGAGGTGACTAGCATGATCTTATTCATTTCTTGAATAGATTAGTATGTCATCAATCAAGACGATAACAAACAGATCTAAATAAGGTATGAAAACTCTATTCATAAGATCCATGAATGTTGCAGGCGCATTGGTCAAACCAAAGGACATGACCGAAAACTCATAATGCCCATATCTGGTTCTAAAAGTTGTTTTTGGAACGTCACATTCCCTAACCCTCAACTGATGGTAGCTTGATCTGAGATCAATTTTCGAGAAGCATGAAGCACCTTGGAGCTGGTCGAAAAGATCATCTGTCTCGAGAAGAGAATACTTATTCTTGATGGTAACCTTATTCAATTGGCGTTAGTCTATACACATCCTAAGGGAACCATCCTTCTTTCTCACAAACAAAACTGGAGCACCCCAAGGTGAGACACTTGTCGAATTAAACCCTTATCTAACAGATCTTTCAACTGGTCTTTCAACTCTTTTTACTCTACTAGTTGCCATTCTATATGGCGGAACAGAGATAGGACGAGTATCTAAAATGATGTCTATGCCGAAGTCTATTTCTCTCTCAGGATAGAATCTGGGTAGATCATTAGGAAAGACATATGGAAACTCTTTTACTATAGGAACTGACTGAAGGGAAGGTACCTCAACATTTGAGTCATTAACTCAGACTAAGTGATAGATACACCCCTTTGAAACTAACTTCCTCGCCTTAAGGTATGAAATGAAATGACCCTTAGGCACTGATGAACTACTACACCACTCTATAACTGGCTCATTAGGAATTTGAAACTTGACAACTCGAGTTCTACAATCTATTGATGCATAACATACATGAATCCAGTCCATACCTAAAATGACATAAAAAATCTATCAGGTCTAACTTCACTAGATCAGTCATGGTTTTCTTGTGATTGATAGAAATAGGAGAACCACGATAGACTCTAACTACTAGAATATACTCGCCAACAGGGGTAGAAACATAGAAAGGTTCACAAAGTTTATTAGGAAGAATCTCAAACTGATTTGCAACATAAAAAGTTACAAAAGATAAACTAGCTCCTGGGTATAACAAAGCATAAACATCAAAATTAAAGACTTTGATCATATCCGTGACAACATTTGGAGAGCTCTCTTGCTCTTGGCCCTAGTGATTACATAGAGGTGGTTTGCCCCTCCGCCTGTACCAGAAGTGGTTCCTCTAGGTGCAACCCTGTCTCGTGGACACTCTTTCATGAAGTGACCCTCTTGACCGCACTTGAAGCAACCTGACTGGCCATCATGACACTTACCGACATGATTTTCACCACACCTACCACATGCAGGAATCCAACTACCTCCTTGTGCCACACTACCTTGGGACTGGAATTTTCTAGCCTTGAAGTTCTATAAATTCTGGCCATTATACTCACCTCTGTTTATGGGCGCAGGTGCACTAGCAGATGATGGTACATGCCCCTTTTGTTTCTGAAATTGTGGCCAATTTGACCACCCTTCTGCTGCTCAGACTCATTTTAGTCTTAAATTTCTTGTTCTTGTGCTCTGCTCTATCCCTCAGCTTCTCATCTTGTTGCACATAAACCATCAACCTGGATATATCTATGTCACCGATCAGCATTTCAGGAGCATAGAGAGACAGTTGGGTGAACTTCAATCCATACTTATTGTCACGACCCACAAGTACACCCTAGAAATTAGGGCAAGCGTTGGGTCGCAACACGGCGTACTCGACCTCTCGGAGGTCTTGTACAAGCCACTTGACTTCATTACATAATATCATGCATAACTGGAGGGAATTTAAAAACTTTCTTTAAGCATAAACCAAAAGGTATTTCATAAAAGCGGAGGAATCTCTAATAACATTGTCTCAAAAACCATGTAACTTTGACACGAATGAAACATCTGGGATGCAGCCCACATAAGTCTAAAATATTAAGAAAACATAAATGAACATAAAGGTTCGTCCTCGAAGCTATAAGGACTCACCACTTCTTCTCTTCTTGGAAACCTTAAAACTCTACCCTTCAAGCAACTCTATCTTCTCAAGACCCTACATGGACAACATGTAGGCAATATGCGTTAGTACGATATGTACTAAGTATGGAAACTACATAGCAACATAAGATATCTCAAGGGGTTAGTCAACAATAGACATAATCATAAGAGATAAAGACATAAGCATATCATGAATATCATAAGCATATTAAAGCATCATAAAACATATAAGAGCTCATACTTAACCATTTTTGTCCTTCTTACTCAAATGAACTATATCACAAGCCACCTCCAAGTATACTTGTGCAAGGCTAAGGTAGCATGTCATACTACTACCAAAGCTAAGTACCTCTCTTTGGTCATACTTTATCATAGTTCACTTTCATAATTAAAACCTAAGTTCAATCATATCATATGAGCACTATGCCCTAGGCCATCTCAAAACACACTTGTGCAATACATATGAAGCATTCCATAATACTTCACACACTAAGCATATCTTGAAATCACCCTAACTTGTTCATGTCTTCTTAGGAGTCATCTAATAGACCTAGTTCATCTTGTCAAGAAACTATCATCTTAAGTAAATCATATCATGGAATGCAACTCTAGTCACTAACCAAGCTAATCATACATCATGTAGGGGTCATGTCTTAGGTAGCTTTAAGTCATACTTGTGCAATGTATAGATGACATCCCATACTACCATCCATACTAAGTACTTCTCTAGGCTAACCCAATCCAAGCTAACTTATCTTGTAATCTTGTCTATTACGCTCAACATACTACCATAATAGACCCACTACCATGGAAAACATCTTAACATACTAACCAAGCTAACTAAGGAAGGATACGACCCTCCTAACCACTATGCAACCAATCATGTAGATGCAAGCTAACCATAGGGGAGCATGAATTCTCAACCCTAATCTACCATCAAAAACTAATCTCAAGCTATTCCATGAATTACACCTTACATGCAAATCAAGCTACCATTAGGAGAGTATATGCCTTTCTCCTAAAGCTACCATGAAATGGTTTTGGCCAAACCGAGTCAAGCTACCATGAAGTTCAACACCTCAAGCTACCATGAGTAATCTAACCCAAGCTTCCATGAAATTCAATATCTCAAGCTACCATGAGTATTTCAACTCAAGCCTCCTTGAGATTCACTATCCCAAGCTACCCTTGGGATCTATTATCTCAAGCTACCATGTCCTTGGTGTTGTCTCACAAAGTCTACTACACAAGAAGTGATCATACAACCCACCTTCAAGCTAACCTTAGTCTACCATACATTGATTCATGTTAGGTTCTTAAATCAATCTAGGGTTCCTCTATGTGAGAACTTGCTTCTCCTAATCATATTCATGTCTAGGTGTAGAAGATAAAGGAAGTATCATCACAATCATCCTCATAAAGACTTTACCCCCAAATCCCTAACTACAATGACCATAATCCCTATAAACAATTACTATATTTAGTCCTTCATTATTCTTACACAATTACATGTTAATCTATTCAATTAAATAATTAGAAGGTAATTCTAGTCATTCATGATCACCTAGGTTCAATTCCAACTCTCTAGGTCAAGATCATCCTTAATCAATTAGACCTATTTAAATTCATATCTAGGTGTTTCAATCATGATCCAATAGCATAGAATACAATTGCATTATGTAGACTCACATAAAACCTTCATCTAGCCTCTAATGACCTAAAATCACCATGATCACCTTCAAGTTCAATTATCATAATTCACCATGAAAAGTCCATGAAAACAGTACATAAACATCACATGAACATAAGTGAATGTTACCCACTCTATTGGGATCACAAACATACCTTACCCACAATGCAATCACAACCCTCACTTGTTTAGGGTTCTTTGGATTCTCAATTGTAGGTAAACTAGGGGGACTCCATGGATGGAAGAATCCATGGATGAATAAGCTTCACATACCTTAGATTAGAGCCTTAAAACTATCTTGAAACCTTGGTGAATTCTTCCTAAAGCTGCTGTATTTTTTCTTCTTCTTCAATGGTGGTTTTGGGAGAATTTTTGGAGAGAAAGGTTTTGATTTGAAGTCTAGGGTCTTATTGGCTATTGTACTTCTTAAAATAATCTTCAAATACCTACAATAACTGCCAATAATTAATCTCTATAGTGCCCAAAATACCCCTTCAACTATTGGACATTTAAACCAACTTAAATTTGACTTAAAAACGACGCGACCAAATCTTGGCACTTACTGCGCGTCACGGAGGCATTTTTGATTCTTGGTTCAGGAAACTAGTTTGGGATATAATGGTTCACGATGTCCCCGCGTCTCAGGGAAAAAATTGCCCTTTACGTGATGGCTCTGCATCGCGGAACAACCTCCACATCTAGGCTGCCCGGTAGCTTCACTGACCTATGTTTGGCTCCTCCTCGAGGAGCCTTAGGCTGGTCTCCCGGGCGTCGTTCTCAAACGTTTTGACCCTTTACATGTCAGGCTATGTATAGGAACCATCTATACTAAATTTCACCCTCAAACCATCCTCCAAAACTCCACTACAAAACACTACGACATACTAGTTTGACTTCGACTAGTTTCCGAACGTCTTGGACGTTTTTGGGCGTTTGATCTTGAAACAATTCCAAACTTTATATACTGACTCTTGAAACTATTTTTAGTCATTTTAGGACCTTATGAGATCATTAAACTCTTGTTAGTCTCTATTTTGATCTAATTCATTTTTGGGGTGTAACCTCATGAACACTCAAGGAGTTTTATTTCTGTGTAAGGAACTCCCGTACCTTTGCCTTTTTTAGTTCTCGGGGAAATAAATGCCCCAAGAAAGCCTCTTCAAAACAGGCCTAACTCAGATGTGCTGCATCCTCATTTCTGTCCTCCTTCCACTGCTCGAACCAAGTCCAAGCCACATTCTTCAGTTTATATGCAACTATCTCAAATCTCTCAGCATCAATCACACACATCACATCAAAAACCTTCTTCAACTCTTCCACAAAGTTTTTTGGATCCTGAGTATTGCTCAAACCGTGAAGCTGGGAGGATTGATTCTCAAAAACTCGCGAATCCTCGAGGTGTTAGCCTCTTCTTGTCGAACTCCTCTCTATTGCCCGACTTGGTTAGTTACTGCTTGGATCAACATCCATATAGCCTCACGGAACTCCACATTGGTGACTTTCCCTTAAGGTTGCATGTTTGGTGCATTAGGTACCTCTGGATCCTTTACATTTCTTTTGGCAAGACGACCTCTTGCTGCTCTTCGTAGAGGCATGGTGATATGAAACACGCGCAAGCACGAATTAGAGAGAAATTTTTTAGAGATGAAGTCTAATGCACGAAAAAAGGAATATGAAAGAAATGAGGAATTCCTAAATATTGCAGTCTCCTAATTATACATATGAAACTTCACACCTATGACTAAGACCTTACAAACACGGCTTCATAGACTCCATAGGACTCTTGAACTCTGTGCTCTAATATCAAGTTTGTCACGCCTCGAGTCTACACCGTAGATGTGTTCGATTTTGATTACCTACGTGTACATCATAAGACGATGCAGACCAACTAGCATCAGTACATTAAATGTATAAGAATTCGAGTTGGACTGCGAAACAACAACTTTAATCTTGAAAGGAATAAGAAGAAACTTACCTTGTCTCTGCTCAACTCATGAATTATTGAACTTAATATAAACTAGTAAAACGCATTCGATATATATAAGGCTTTGTAAAACAGTAAAGCAACTTAGCTCTTTATAAAAAATGCAATAACAAACGCAATTATACTTCTTCGTGAAAGTAATATAGTTTCTGTGGAAGATTTTCTAACTGACAACCATCACTATGAGCCTAAGCGATGGTACTACGTCTTATCTAATGTTGCAATAGGACCGTCTGATACCTTGCCATCAGTATAGAGCCTGAACTACTAAGTGGATCCACTAGTCTATGCTAAAAAGAACTAAAGAATCATCTAAAAAGTATGACCCTTCTTCTGTCCATGTTGGGTACATGGTTTATGGGGGCTTGAGTTAATATAAACTCGCGTCCCCATATCGGTGTCAATAATACTCCAAAAATACTTAGCTCATATGTTTTAAAAACAACTTCTTCTCTAGTTTGAAGTAATTGCTCAAACATAGCTTTAAAATCTCTCTTGGAAATCATAGTTTCCTTTTTTACTAAAACTAGCCAAAGGCCCTGTTGGAAGTCTAGCTTCCTTTTTCTTTCTCAAAAATGTGAAAAACATTTATAACTCTTAAGGAATACTTAGTTCCGTTATAACTTTTGAGAAATTAACTCAACTCTTTACTCTTGGCTTAACTTGAAACTCTTGACCTTAACTAAACTTGTAGGGAATACTTAGTTCCCTTATATTTCTTGAAGGAAAGACTTCAAATTTTACTCTTTACTCTGACTTGAAACTTGAGCCTTAAAATGAAGTTAAAACGTTTAATAAAGACTCTTGAAAATTTTAAGAAATTTTACGTTGACTTGCTTGTTAACTTCTAGACTTAACTCTTAACTCCTTTGACTTTGATCTTAACTTTCCTTGAATTAGATTATGCATTCAAGGTTATGATTTGCGTTCTTTAGTGATTTCTAGGTGTTTAGAAATCATTTGAAGTAGTTAGAATCATTGGAGATGTTAATGTATCTTAGAAGGACTTAAAAGGGTTAAACTACAAAAACTGGGCAAAAAACGTCGATCCAGGCGCACTGGTAGCGCGCCGCTCCAGCCTAGTTTACTGAAGCCTTCTTCTGGCACCCTGCAATCGTGGCACGACTGGCCTTGCCTAGGTGCGTCTGACGAATTTTTCAACTCGTTCTCTGGCTCTAAATTGCCTAAACCTCCATGGTTTCATCCCCAAACCCCTAGGATCATCAATACCTTTAATACCCATCAGATCAAACTCTAAATAACATTGGAAACTACGAATCAACTTCAATGGACATGCAATCAACTCAACCAAAAGGGATTAGATGAGATTATATAAAATTCACTTCTAATCATGTAATCAGTTCTAAAACTTCTGAATTGAAACAAGATTGGTGTGCAGATAAATTAACCCAACATGAAATAGCTCACATACCTTGATAGGGATCACCCCCGACAAATTCCACTCGAAATCCCCCGGCGTTCTATGTGAAATCTTGATCTTTATCCCTTCTCCTTCTTTTGTTCTCTTTTCTCTCAAGCCCTAAGTGTGAATTGATTTTCCAAAACTGAGTTAAGGCTCATTTTTACCCCTAATAAACCCTTAAATCGAATTAGGAAATAGATTGATGAAAAGACTAGTTTGCCCTTCCTTAAATCCGGATTGGACTTTCCATACTTTAACAACCCAACTTCCAAAAGGCATATCTCCATCGTACGATATCAAAATCGTGCAAACTTGGTGCCATTGGCTATATCTTTACAAGGGATTTCCAACCATATAAAGAACTGACTCTAACTCATCCTCAGCTAGAAGTTATGCCCATTTGAAAATGACCAAAAACTCACTTTCTTAACTTTAGGAAATTTTCTAGAATTTCCCTATTCTTTCCTAAAGCTAAAACTTTTAGTCTCTTAGCTTATTCTAGGCTATTACGAGTTACGAGATATCACATATTATGATTTGGATATATTAATTATCGTTTTGATTTATTAAATATGAGATTTTAGATTGATGAATATGCCTGGTAGATTGGATGATAATAATATTTATTAGTGAAATAATAAGTTAGTTGATGTAATCCATGTTTTGATATAGAGATTGATGATATACCTTTTTCCAAAGCTTATAAGTTTTCATCGTGTATGTCATGACCGGGTAGCACCCCCTAGAAGTAACATGCCATACTTGACCACTCGGAGGTCTTATACGAGCCCATAGTCACCATTCATCGCATTGTCATAGGTAAATTTAGCGGAAAATTTAAAACTTTTCATAGCACATCATATGCTAGAACATCACTTCCATTATATATAAAAATATCATAATACATATAGACTCTAAGTCTCTTTTGTCATCTTAGACTCAACATCAATAGAGTAGAAGAGGGACACGACCATTATCAACATCTAATAATAACTAAACTATTACATCACTTTAAATAAGAACTTTAACATACGCAATCGTTGAATCTTAAGGACTACTTTCCTTGAGCTTGGGAAGCATCTATCAAGCCTTCACTTTAGAGACATCCTTTAAGCATCCATAACCTACACTTTGTGTAAAAAGGTGAAGAAGAATGGTATTAGTACAAGAATGCACTAAGTATGACAATCATGCAAAAATATGCATTTAAAGAGGACATTTACTTTGAAAACCATGCATTATGCCTTTTTGTAGAACTTCATAAAAACTTTGATATAATAAGCACAACATAGCTCATACACTTCACATAAGCATGGAAACTATTCATAACATCACATAAGGCCACATTATTCATTTAAAGCACATTTATCATATTCATAGTATTATCTTGCCTTTTACCTTAAGTCTTTAACCCCAAGTAACTGTCTAGTAACACTTGGTGCAATGCATGAATATTGTCCCATTCCACTACCCACACTCAAGCATCACCTTAAGGTCAGCAAGGTTAACATTCACATAACCTTCATTTACTTAAACATAGGCATTCATAGGAACATAGCATATCCTAGGACACCTACTTCACATATGAACCAACATGTTCCATGAACCACATATAAGACTCATTCAAGACCACATGCAAATCAACACTACCAATAACATCATAATAGGCAATAGTCAACAATAGCATATTTGGACTTCATTTAATATAGACATCATAAGACCTTACTCATAATCCCAATATAAGCCTACTAGTGCAATGTACATGTGAAGTCCCATAACCTCACACATACTTAGTAAACTCATAAAGAGACTACAAGCCTATCATTTACTTCATACATCAACATCACAAGTATAGTCAACTATATTCATAAGTAGGACCTTCATCATACGACAAGTAAGACCAACGTCATGCATATTCAAGGTGAGATCTTCATAATATAGTCAATAAGGCCAACATAATGTATCTAAAGTAGTACCTCATCATATAGACAAAACAGGACTCATATTATGCATATTAACATACAATTAGGTCAATACCATAATGTCATGCATATAAGACATATACATATTCATATACCTATAGAACACCTTCCTAGAACTCCCTTCAAGAGCTACTTGTGTAATGCATAGGTAAAGTCCCATACCCTCACCTACACTAAGCAACTTCCCTTAGGTTATCCTAGTTAGGGTTCATTACTTTACTTTCATTTTCCATTTTAATTAGGGAAATCCTAGCTTGAACCGACAATAAGACCATGTAAGACAAACATGGAATTTGGTGTCATCCCCTCACACCAAAAGAGGGTATCTTACTTGCCAAGGTAAGACATGAATATCATTCTAGCATTTTAGATAGATTCACTAGCTAGGTCCTATGGGGAAACATAGTTATGGAAACTTGGAGGTATATATGGAAACCCTCGTTATGCCTATTGAGGCATTGTAGTTATCCACCTCGTGAGGACTATGGTGAACAAGCTTTCCTACATTAGGAAAGGGCACCCCTCATCATCAAGTTCAGTCGATGCTAAGCTAACTTCCCTTTATTGAAAAGTCTTCATTAACTTTACTTCATAAAAATGGCTTTAAGAGAATCACCCCTCATATTATTAGCTCATAAGTTATAGATGAGAATGTCCTTTCATCAACCTAATTCATGTGAGAAAACCTTTCACATGGACATAGCATATTCAAGCACAATTTAGTTTAGAGTAGAATTGACAATAACTTTCAAAAGACTCCCTCTTTACTAGATTATCATATATGCTTCATCATATACATTCATGTGTGTGTATGTGTACTCACATGAGAAGACCTTTCACATAAACACATTTAGACACTACATGTTCATACTTCATCATATCATCATAGTATATACTTTCATGTTTATAACTTAGTAATGCATTCATATTCATGTTCATAGATATACCACCTTAGGAACTATTCTATCAAGGTATACATGTGCAATGTATAGGCAAAGTCCCATACCATTGCCTACACTATTACACCTATCAAGTCATCCTAGTTAAGATATATTTCATGCTTCATGGACATATACTTTACATTGTGTGATCATCATAACCACACTTCACATTAAGTCAATTGCCTTCAATGCCATGATCAATACATATAGATAGATAGACAAGAATGTAAACACCGCCACCATAAGTGAATCATACCAATCAACACAATTCAATGTCAATTCTATACTAAATAGAGAGATCTAGGTCAACTCACCAATACTTCAAAGCTATGATCACCATTGACCAATTCTCAATAATTCACATCCAATCCTCAACAATTCATATTCAATTGATATAAATAGTAATAGCAATAAGCAATTCGATACAATCTAATCACAATTCAATTAACATGGAATCAAGATCACAAGATCCACATTATAGACCAATTTGGGAAATTAGAAGGATCATGGTTTCTTCTTGGAATTGGATTGAATTTCATCTTAAAATCAGTAATTAATCATGTATTCATCATTAGAATGCTTTTGAAATCAATTTGACAATGAACTCATGGCTAGATTGAAAGATAGAAATTTTGATCATGAATTCTCTTTGAAAACCGTTGAAGGAACTCCTTAGAAGAATGGATAACTAAGGATGAAGGATTACCAAACCTTACTACATGAGAAGCCCACGAAAAATTGGAGAATAAACCATGAAAATCCAGCCCATAGCTTGAACCTTGAGTTTTCCTTCCAATGGAGGTTTGAGAGAATTCGGAAGAGAAGAAAGATTTGGGATTTTTGATTTTCTTATTGGGTGTTGGGGTTTTGCTTGGGAAAGAGGTTAAATAGGTCATAAAAACAGTTTATAACCGTCTCCTAAAGTTACCAACACCCTCATACTTATTGGGACTTTTAGACATGTCAAACTTGACTTTAAAACGACGAAATAGAATATGGGAAGTGGTTGCGCGTCGCGGAAGCAACCCTTAATTTTTCCCCACATAATTTTTGAGGCAGTGTGCCTCGTGTAGGGAGAGTAACGCAAAGGCACACTCAGTGCCAGGCGCGCGACGCGTGACAGGTTCCCAATCTTGCTGCTGCACACTGCCTTTTTGCAGCTTCCTTGTCTAACGTTTGGGTCCTCCTTGGGGGGCCTTAGGGTGGTCCTCGGGGAGTCGTACCCAAAAGTTTTGACTCTAAATATGTCTATTAAGATAGTAGGGTCACCCCTACTGTTTTTGGACCTCAAACAATACATAAAAACAAGGCAAACATACAAGGACATACTATCACGTCTAAAGATCAACTTTCGAACGTCTTGGACGTTCTTGGACGTTTGACCTCCAAACCACTTCAAATCAAGTATACATAATATAAAATGCTTAATTAGCATATTATTAACCTTTTTAGGCGCATGTAAGTCTCTAGGTACCTTAATTCATTTTGAGGGACCTTATAGTGTTAAACCTTACAAGTGGATTTATGAATCCAAAACATGAAGTAAGTTAAGCAGTTCTCTAAAGGAAATTAATCTTTGAATTAAATTCATCGGTAATTTAATTTATTGATAAGTAGCTGTAATTTTAACATGTGAATTACATAAGTGTTAAATGAGAAATTTCAATATATAATTAGAGAAGTGCAATCACAAAATTTTAGTGGAATGGTTTGTAATTTATTATGGTAACAATAATTCAAATTAATTATTTAGAAATTAATTCCATAATAGGAAGGCTCAAGAAATAATTTTGTGATCCCTACAGTGCACATATTAACTAAAATTTAGAATCCTAATTCTAGAAAAAAAAGGAAAAGGAATGTGACTTTCTTCTTCTTAAAAGTAACATGTATTTTTCTTCTCCTGGAGTGGAAAGAAATATCTACAAGTAGGGTTTCTTCTAACTTAAAAACAAATAAGTTTTCTATATGATACTTTTCCATCCAAATGTTGTGAGAGCTCGGATGTGCACTTGGGATCACAGTAGAAGACCGTAGAAGTGATATCTAACTTGTAGATTCACGTGAAGGTCTGTCTAATTTGTAGATTCACTTGAAGGGATCTGCTCACGCTTCATTAAAAGATAATTCTTGAATTAAATTTTAAATATTTAATGTGTTCTAGAATGATTATATGTGTTCTAGCATAAATGAATTGATTACTTATTATTCATGTAAGCAATATGATTGTGGTATGTTTCCGCTATGCATATATTTTTCCAACAATTGGTATTAGAACCTCGCTGGCATCTAAATATATAATTTGGATAAAATACATATTTGTAATTTTATACATGATTTATGAAAAAAAAGGAATCGAGGGGTTAGTTCAAAACTACGATGATAAAGTCATTGGATTATTTTAAAAAAAATTATGATCTCTCTCTTATTGTTTTAATAAAAACAATCGTGGTTCTTATCAGATTCTTGGCGGTTGTAACTAGTTTTAAAGTTACAGAAGATTTGTGAGTTTTTTATCTGGCTTGAATACGAACAAATGTTTTGTTCAAATTCTGATCCCTATAGCCTACTAAAGAAAATTAACTTGGTATTGTTTGTTTAATTTTAACTTGGTATAAAATTGAATCCAACAGATTAGTTAGTGGTTTATATTTGGTCAAATTGGTTTTATTGGATGATTCAAAAAGTTTTTGGTATAAACAATTGAATTTATTTTCAGATATTTGCGCATACATAGGAGATATGGAGATTTTTTTTCGTTTTTAGTTTGCATGTAAATATTCTTTTTTAGTTTTTCATGTAACTATTCTTTTGATATTTTTTCCTTTGATCTTGAAAATATTCTTTTAAGTCTTATCATTAGATATAATCTTACTTTTATAAATACAACCTAATTGTATAATTTTATTCATTGAGAAATACAAGAAAATTTTCTATATTGTTCTTCATATATTCTTTCATGGTTTTAGAGCAATGTTAACTTTTTTATCCTTCCGTTTTCATTTTTTTCTCTATTTTAAAAAATGATTGAAACTGAATCATCCAATACTCAAATTACAGAAACGAGTGATAGAGTTCCTGTAATTAATGCAGTGGATTCATCACATGCTTTCTATATTCACCCTTCTGATTATCACTGAATGAACCTTGTCTCCCTGTTTTAGCCGGTAGGAGTTATTGTGGCTGGAGAAGAGTTGTTATTAGAACTCTTTTTTCAGCGAAGAACAAGCTAGAATTCATTGATGGATCGCTAGTTCTTCCTACTGATATAACTCTTCAAAGGCTTGGTCTATATGTAATGACATGGTCTTGTCTTTGTTGCTCAATTCTCTCTCAAAAGAAATTGATGAGTATATCTTGTACTACAAAAGCTCCAAAGTCTTATGGTATGACCTGGAAGATAGATTTGGTCAGGCTAATGGTGCCAAATTGTTTCAATTCCAAAAATATTTAAATGTTGTAGTCCAAGCAAATTCTAGTATTTCTGCATATTTCACAAAAATGAAGAGTTTGTTGGATGAGTTAGATGCACTAAACACTTTTTTGCTGGTAATTGTGAGTGTGTAAGTGGAGCAAAAGAAAAGAGTATAAAAGCTCATCAAGATAAAAGGTTGCTTCAGTTTCTTATGGGTCTAAATGACATTTTCATAAGGGTTAGAAGTAATATTTGTTATCTTCTCCTCGTCCTACAATTGATCAGACTTATTCTCTTGTTATTCAAGATTAAAAAAAAAGGAAATTTATGCTACTCCTGCTTATTCATGAAGAATCAACATCTTTTATTGTTGGTAATGGAGAAAGGAGGTTCAATGATACCAAAACTCAACAAGGAAAGCCCATTAAGAAAACTTCTCTGGTGCAACTATTGTAAGAAGATAGGACATACTATTGACCATTGCTATAAAATTCATGATTTTCCTTCATTTCAACTTCACTAAATCTAAGAAGTATCAAAAGGGTACGTTTGCCAGCAATGTTTGTTGGGTTTTAAAGGTGTGAACAGGAAAAGAAGGGTTGTGATTGTTATAAGGGTTGTAACTTTGCTGGAGGGTTGTGATCTTTATGAAAGGTTGTGTCCTTTCTAAAGGGTTGTGACCGTTTGAAAGGTTGTGCCTTTTCCAAAGTGTTGTCACCTTTCTAGAAGGTTGTCTTATTTCCTAAGAGTTGTGACCTTTACCCTTCGTTGACTATAAAAAGAGAAGTTGTCTCTCATTTTTCAGCATTGAATTCTTCCCTTCTTTTGCATATATTTCTTACAAAACAAAATCGATTGATCATGTTTGTATGTGTGATTCGTTGCTGTCATTTTGAGTTTGTTGAAATTATTGAAGTTTGAGGTACCACTACTTCTTTAATGGTTAATCCATTTTATCTTGGGAGGAATTAATTTGTAACCTCGGGTACTTGAGGGGATTAAATTTCTTAAGGACACAGTGGATTCTGGACTCGGATAATTTTTTGTGTTTTTCTTTTCATCTTTTATTTCTTGCGGTTTGATAATTTGAATACAGGAGATAACAATATTTTTAGAACAGGAGAAGGTACTCATCAAGGAATGTAAAACGATTCAGATGTGAATTCTCTCAGTCAAGAAAATGTGACACAACTTCTGCAACTTTTGCAAACACTGAATCAAAAGAATGATGGGTCTAGTAATGCATCTCCAAAACTCACTTGTGCTGGTATGACCAAGCTCTTTAATTCTTATTCTTACCTGTTTAAAGTTGACACTTGTTCTTGGATATTAGATAGTGGAGCATCTGAGCATATGACTTTGATAGATGTTTTTTCACTAATTTCAATCTTTTATCTAAACCTATCATGGTAACTCTATCTTATTCTCATAAAGTAAAGGTTACTGATTCATAATTTGTTTCTCTTTTATCCAACCTAGTTCTACAAAAATGTTCTCTGTATTCCTCCTTTCAGATTCAATCTTATCTCGATTCACAAATTATGTGAACAAATTTTAAAATATGTGCTTTTTACCCCTAATGCTTATTTCATGTTACATGGCCCTACACCGAAGAGGTCTCTGGTACTTGGTAAAGAGCAAGGAGATTTATATATCTTCAAGTCAAGTCAGACTACAATTTCTACAAAGAGCCTACCTAGTTTCAGTCTTCATAGTTTATCATTTTCAAGTTTTTTAATAAATGTGTTTACTTCTTGTTCCAGTTTCTTTAATTCTAATGTAAAAGAGAAGTTATGGCACTATAGATTAGGTCATATGCCAATGAGTAATATGAAGAAAGATTTTCAATTATCTAAATTTTGTTCAAAGTTGTCTTCTCCTTGTGTTATTTATCCTATGACAAGGTAATCAAAATTATCTTTTCCTTCTAATTTTATTTGAACATCGTTGATTTTGACTTAATTCATATGGATAATTGGGGTACTTATAATTCTAATACACATGATGGGTATAGGTATTTTCTTATAATTATTGATGATTTTAGTAGAGCTATTTGGACTCATGTACTTGGGACTAAATCAAACGCCTTCTCTGTCCTTCAAATTTTATTTCTATGGTAGAAAGAAAACTTAATTCCAAAGTTAAAATTATCAGAACTGACAATGATTTCGAATTAGGTTGTCAAAAAATTCATTCTAATTTTTTGTTTCCAAGGGAATTATTCACCAAACTACTTGTGTCTACACTCCACAATAAATGGAATAGTGGAGAGAAAACACAAGCATTTATTGAAAATATCAAGAGCTCTTTTATATCAGTCTCACCTTCCTATCGGTTATTGGAGGAATGCTTGTTAGCAACAACTTATCATATACACTGATTTCCTTCTGGTGTTTTGAATATAAGAACCCCTTTTGAGGTTCTATTCAAAGTTAAACCATCTTATTCTCATCTAAAGTGTTTTAGTTGCTTGTGTTTTGTCTCTACTCTTCCTTTACATAGAACTAAATTTGATCCTAAAACTTTGCCTTTTGTGTTTATAGGATATCCATATGGAAAAAGGGCTACAAAGTGTTGGATCTACAAACCAAAAAAAAATTCTGTTGCTAGGAATGTTATTTTTCATGAAGAGTATTTTCCTTTCTCTTCACAATCTAATTTACGTTCAACTTTATTTCCTTTTACTACTATTATTTCTTCTGATTATCCTTTAGAATCTCATTTTTCCACATTAAATTCAAATTCTGATTGTTCTTCTGATATTTGATGTCCTCATATCTACTAGTCCTTCTAAATGTATGTCTCCTTCCAATGTTACTTCACATATCAATTCCTCTCTCGATATATCCCCTATACCTTCTTCTCCATTACCTTTTGTTCAAACTAACTCAGAAAATCTTCCAGAAGTCACAAGAAACGTGATCACTTAGAAGACTATATTTGCAATGCTCTCCATCTTATTAATGTGACTTTTTTTAAAGTCCTGTTACTCCTGCGTCTTTATCTTTTACTGATTTATCTTCTAACAATCAAGCCATGCTTAATTTCAGTACTAGCATACATGAACCTGTTATATATATTCAGGCAACTACCATCCGAGTTGGCAGGAAGCCATGGATAAAGAACTTACAGCTTTAAACCTTGACAAGGGATGTTGTTGTGACTAAAAGGTATATTATTCATTAGAGGTGATGTGCAGAGAGAAGGTATCGATAGTAAATAAAAATTCTCCAGTGATCAAGATGACCACCATCATGTATATTTGAGCTATCGCACTGAAGAATGGATGTGTGTGTTTAAATTAGATGTGAACAATGTTTTTCTACATGGTAATTCAAATGAAGAGGTTTACATGAAATTTTCTCTCGGTCTTTTACCTCCTTCTCCTACCCATGTTTGTTTTCCTAAAAAAATCATTCATGGACTTAAGCAAGCATCCAGACAATTGTATGTTAAACTCACTTCTCCTCTTAATTTTAAAGGTTTTAGTCATTCTATGAATGATTATTCTCTTTTTTATAAAAAATCTACTGATTCTATTTCTATTGTGGCAATATATGTGGATGACATATTGTTGACAGGAAGCAATGAAGCAAAATTGCAGGCTTTAAAACTATTTTTGGACAAAGAATTTAAACTTAAAAATCTTTGTGAGTTGCATTATTTTCTTGGGATGGAGGTTTTGAGAGAACCTACTGGTATGAAAGGAAATTCACATTGAACTTGCTACAGGAGTTTGATTCTCTACATTTATATCCCGTTTCTTCACCTTTGGATCCTATGTCAAGTTACTAGCAAATCTAGGGATCCCCATTAAAGATCCTACTTTATACCAGCATTTGTTAGGTAAGTTCTATTATCTCACACATACAAGACCTGATTTATCCTTTACCGTGCAACATCTGAGTCAATATATGCAGGATCTTCGTGAACCTCATCTTGTAGCTGCTTTAAGGGTTCTGTGTTATTTACTAAAGATCCTGGTCTTGGTCTATTTATGTATGTATCTATTTAATTCAAATTGATGGCCTTTCGTTACTCCAACTGGGTACGTATCTAGATTCGCGAAGATCAGTGAGTGGATTTTATATTTCTCTTGGGTCTTCTCCTATTTCATTAAAATCTAAGAAACAAGCATCAATTTCTCTTAGTTTTGTTGAAGCCGAGTATAGATCTATGAGGAGAGTTATAGCCGAGCTTGCTTGGTTGGTTCTCCGATTTTATGATCTCTCAATTCCGATCTCCTTGCCAGTACCTCTTCACTCTGTAAGTCTTGTTGTGATTCACATCGCAAAATATCGAGTCTTCCATGAAAGACAAAGCATGTCGAGATTGAGTCACTTCGTTTGTCAACAGTATCTTGCTGGCGTAATTTCTTTATCTTATGTGAGATCTTCTTCATAGCTGGCTGACATCTTTACTAATAGCCCTTGACCGGCCCCATGCATCATCAACTTTTAGACAAGTTGGGGGTTTCTTCCTCCCCCCAAACTTGAGGGAGGGTGTTGGATTTATTTTCATATATTCTGTACATACAGTGGATCGGAGATTTGGAGATATTCTTTTTCCTTTTCTAATTTTGTCATGTGAATATTCTTTTGATATTTTTTTCCTTTTGATCTTGAGAATATTCTTTTAAGGCTTACCATTAGATGTCATCTTACTTGTACACATACAACCTCATTGTACAATTTTATTTTAAGGAAAACAAGAAGAATATTTTCTATACTGTTCTTCATTTATTCTTTCATAAACACATTTATCGGGGATTGGCTTAATTTGAAGTTATTCATGCTATGCAATTTTTTTGCCACCCGTGATAAAATAACTTGTTGGAAATTAATCCTTTAGTTTTTGAAGTTCACGTGTTAGCAAAGCATAAATACATTATTTTGATGGTTCTGTTATATGTTGTTATGACTGGTCCAGTAGGAATCATAAATTTATTAGCACTTCTTTTCTCTTGGTTGAATAATTACATGAGCTTTGTATTGTTTCACATTAATTTATATAAATTAAGAATTTATGATTAAATAGAATTATTAAAATGGTTTATTTATTTGGAGTACTAAAAAAATTCTTAAAGCTTTATATATCTGAGCTTATTTATGAATTAAGAGTTATAATTAACAAATAGGATCTGGAGTTATTTATTTGAGGTCATTAAAATATTTTCAATGAATCATGTATAAATTGTTCTACATGAAAATTAGTGGTGGATATTTATTTACTTGAATGGAGATTTACTTTGAGATCCAAATAATACTTAATTAATTAATGAGAAAGATATTAAAGATTTTCACTGATCTAAAGGGATAAACGTAATATCTAGGATTCTTGTGTATAGTAATTGCGAGGACAATTTATTGTAAGGAGGTTTATTAGTTGCGTGTCTTTGTTTAAGAAAAGACACACAATATATCTTATTCTCGTGAGATAATTATTAAAAGAAATTCTAAATCAAGTTTGTAATCATTAAGTATACCTAAAATGGTCATTTTCAAATTTGGTCAAAGTTTAGGTGATCATGAATTTTTTATGTCTGGTTGACCTAAAATTTGATGGTTCCATCAAAAATCATTGAATGGGTTTTAGGTAGTTTGTCAGATTAAATTTGATATGAATATAATAAGATCATTCTTTATGTCAATTATATTCATATAAAATCAGAACATGATTACACGTGGTAAGTTTAGATAAATTGATATGTGATAAAATGTAGGTCATATTATTTTAATATGCTTAAATCACTTGAATTTGAGTTTGGTCGTAACTTTGGAAATAAAGATTTTCTACAGACTCCAATTAACCTGGAATTCGGTAAGTTCATTGGTAATAACATAGTAAGAAGTACTCATTGCTCTGTGGTTATATATATATATTTTTAGGTCATTAAAAAGATTTTATAGTTGTTTTTTGAAATAAAAATGTGATTTAGTATCATTTATATCTAGTTTATTTATGTTAAATGTGGTACATGATTACACATGATAAGTTAACATGAATTGATATATGATAAGGATATATATCAGATTATTTTTCTTAAACCGTTTGAATATTAATTTGATCATAACTTTGGAGATAAATATTGTTATTGAACACCGATTGGTGTAAAATTCGATAGGTTCATAGAAATTATATAATAAAAATATTATTATTATGTAATGATTTGGTAATTTGAGGTCGTTCAGATGATGTTTTTGAACTTCTTTTTGTATCTTTATGTCACGACCCAAAAATGGACGTGATGACACTCGTCTTATCCCACCAAGACAAGTCAGCCTAAAACACAAAATCATTACACTAAAATGCGGAAATTTTATAATAAGCTCAAAATATCCCCAAAATCTGATTGTCACGTGTACAAGCCTCTAAAGTATTATAATTGAATCAAAAGAAAATTTAAGTTTTATATGACATTGTTTCTAGAGTAGAACAAGATCATAAACAGGAGTAAGAAGGTCTGCTGAGATGACAAACAGCTATCTCACAAATCTCCAAGAAGCCTCGTAAAAGAAGAGAATATATTATAAAGGTCCGGGCTAGTAACCTACAAAAAATTGTAGAAGCAAGGGGTAGTACCAAACCACACAGTACTCAGCAAGTAAACCTCTAAACACAAGCTAAGGTGATAAAATACGGGTACTCCTATCACCCCAACCGAACTTCCACAACTTTAACAAATTACATGTCCTCAACCACAACACTTTAACAAATTGCATGTCCTCAACAACAACACTTTAACAAATTACAGTCCTCAACAACAACACTTTAACAAATTACATATCCTCAACAACAATACTTTAACAAATTACATATCCTCAACAATAAGCTCAGTATTCATCAATAACCAATTCCACATAAAGGCATTCACAAGATCCGAAAAACACAATATCAAGTTCACTAATGATAAGTATGTGCAATGCAATGGAATGCAATGTCAAGTATAATGATGCATGTCTGACGTAGTGATATACACCCGCTGTCTCTCAGTCCGGGACCCATGGGGAACATATCTGTCCATGCATCTGTCGCGGCGCACGACACGACCCTCGATAATAGTAACCATCGCGGCGCGCGATACGTCCCTCGAAATGGAATATCCTCTTTAATTTCTCATTCTTTCTCAATGCACATAACACTTGTCACAACCATGTCTCAGACTAATGCAAATGACATGTTCACAAAAATAAAGAAGAGATGACCATTATCATAAAATTGAACAATTCACAACAACATCAACATTGATTCAACAAGCCTTTCAAATCATTCTTCATTATTAACATATCACACACAAGCAATTAATCACATTACCTTTTATTACATTTTCTTTTCATCATTAGAATTAATCAATGTGGACAAGTCAACCCATCACCAAGTCCCATTACTCCCAAACATATATCACAAGGAAATACACGCATTTCATACACTTAACAAGGGTTTAGAAATCCACTTGCCTGAATCAAATAAGAATTTACTCCGGACTTGATTCTTTCCCTTTTGTTGAACTTCCAACTCATAGCAATCTATTCACATTAATAATCATAATTGTTGACACCCAATTTTGACCTTCCTCGATGATAATTAATTCTTGAGCTTCTTAATTTTCAAATGCTTTAAAATAACTATGTTTATATTAAGAAATCCAAAATTTTCCAATATATATATATATATTTTTAAAAAAAGTAATTTTAGTCATTTGTAAATTTTAAATGATATGTATGTTTTTATATAATTTTACGTAAAATTTTCAAATATACGAAAATCGTCTCGAGATTTTTTTTACTTTGCTTAAATATTTACTGATTGGTTTAGTTATGTAATAGGTTATATTTTGATTTATTTAGTTTACAGTTAAATCAACTATTTTATTTCGTTAAGAGTAAAAGGCTCACAAGTTAATTATACAAATTCGTCTTATTTTGTTGTTTAGCCGAATTCCCCAATCTAATTAAATTCGGCTAAATTTTCAACTTGAATTGGTTACGATTCTAATTTAATAGTTTTTGATAATTGCCAAATATAATCAAGCCAGCCCACCCAACTCTTTCCCCAGTTCTCAATACCCTGGCAATTCCCTACAACCCCCTTTTCAAATTGGAAAAATTACATGAATTGGTACATTTTAATAAATAATTACTTATTTTAGCAATACTTTTTATTTATTATCATTTATAGCAATACTATGTTAAATCTGCAATATGTATTAAAAGTGAATTATGTATGCAATATATATGAATTATATATGAATTATAATTGTTTTTAAAAATATATTATGTTTGTTTAGTAAATATTTGACACATTGTATTATAAGTGTATTAAAATGTGTGATAAATGAATTATCTATCATTAAAATTTGTATTATATGTGAATAAAAAATTATTCTTTGTAATATGAATTAAACTTGTATTATAAATGAATTAAAAGTGATCAAGTGAAAAAGAAATATTATCGCTATAAATAGTAAATATTTTTTTATTATAGTATATTTATGTAAGTTTCCCTTTCAAATTTAATCGTTTCAGCCCATTTCTTTATTTCTCGACCCGGTCCAAGTTTTTCCTTCACAAAAGAAGTCCAGAAGAACGATAGTAGCAGTAGCACGTGGTCGACTCCAACGACCTTATACACGCCTGTCCTCTTCATGCGAAGATGAGTCCACAGAGATGCACAGCGACTCCAAATGGCGTGAATGGTAGCCTCCAAAACAACGCCCGAATTCGCAAGCAAACGACAGAAAGTCGATTCACAGCGTCGTCACGACCTCAAGATTCCGTCAAGATGCACGGAAAAGCAGTGGCAGCAAAGAGGAGTACAATTTATTTGTCTTTTTCTCCTCACGTCCCTCTCGAATCGTACAAAATCCAGCAGCAACCTTATCCTTTAGGAAAAAAAATTCAAATTTCGAATTTCGAATGGACCCCAATTCCCTCCAGTCCCCCCCCCCCCCCCGCCCTAAATCAACCCGAAAATCTTCTCTATTTAAGCTTCTTTCTTCTTCAATATTTAGGTTGGTCGCTGGTTGGCAAAAAGGTTAGAAAAATTATAGAAAAGTTGAAAGAAAAAGTTAGGAAAAGTTAGAACAAAAATTGGAAAGTCAAATTTATATCAAAGAAGTCTTGGAAATTTTCCAGACTAAAGCTCCGAGAAGTTCGTTGTTCGGGTTTTCCGTTTGTTGCCCGAGTCTGGTTCGCCGGATAGGAGTCTCCTTGTAGTGATGGAATCTCTCCTTGCTCGTTTTAGTCTCAGTAGCTGCCCGAAAGAAGGTAACACTCCTCTCTCGATATCTTTCTTTTCATCTTTTCTCTCAGTTAATGTTTGAAAATCGTTATTCTCTGGTTGATCTTGTTGATGTATATCACTGTGATTTTGGATAGCTTGAATATGTTAAGCTAATATTCTTATGCTACTTCATGATCTAGTTTCAAGTTTGACCTTAAGTTTGCTGTTTTGACTTTCGTTCTGTTGATTCTGTGTTTGATCTTTTTGGAGTTTATTCTGTTGTTTTCCTAATTCATTCTCGAATGTTGAATGTGTCTTCTGATGTTTACAGCTATCAAGAAATAATTGTCTCTTCATTTTAGTTTGGTAATATTGATGTCATTATTTTATAGGTCTAAGTTTTCCAGAATCAATTGATATGGCAAAATATTTACAGTATAGTAGAATTCTTAATCATACAGTTTAGTTTTTTTATCTGTTTCTTGAGCATCTTTGTGTTCTTATTGCCTAATGTGTGTTTGCTATATGTTAGAGGTCGTCAAATGCATTAGGTGGTCGTATACTTGGCTTCTCATGAATATGAGTTGATTTTTGGAGTTTTTTTTTTTTTTTTTTTTAAATGTTTATGAATCTGTCTACGTCTAGCTTTGGTAGAAAAGTCTCTAGCCCCTTTTTTGGTCTATTTGTTACTCGATGTTTTCGGCTTTAGAATGTAGTTCAAAATACATTTGTTTTCTGTTATTTGCTAAGCATGACTAAATCTGTTTAATATTGTTAAGTTGTCTAAAAATCTGAAAATCTCACTCGCTAATGTAGTCATCTTAGCGTCTTCTTGTTCAAATAATAATGAATCAATTCCGATGCTTAGTTGTTATCTATTTTTTTTATCCATTCTAAAATGCTCCTCCGGAAACTAGTTTGCTATTATTTGTCATTGATCTACAGCAGTAAGAAAGTGCGCTCGACATAATTCTCTCGAAGTGTTTGAAATATCGTAATCTAATGTCCCAATCCCCTGTTTGTTTGAAGATCGCTTTCTTCGAGTTCCCTTGCTTATTAATTGATTTTTTTTCTTCTTCATTAAACACTTGCAGCTCGACCCTCTCCTAAAAATGCATAAAATTTCTCTGGTTTAAAGTTAAGTGTGATGCTTCTTGTTCATTAAAATGAGAATAAGTTGTTATGAGTGTGAGGCTAGGTTATTTGCATTAGTGACGAATGAGCTCATTTGGTTAATTCTTCATTAAGTTTGGAGACTATACTGATCAGTTCTGTTTTTATTTCTTGATGACCTGGAGTGAACATGTCGAATTTGTATCGGCATAACTTTTTTACATACTAATTTCGCCTTATCGAAAAATTTTCATGCTATATTTATTTATCTGATTAGCTTGCAGCACTTGCTGTTTGAATTGTCTTCAAGAAAGTATCGCTTGGTTCCCTTTTGATCTGAGCCTCTCCTCATGGGTCATAGTTGTAGTAGTGTGTTGATTGGTTTGTTCATGCATTTAACGAGTCAACATCTCGTGACTTTCCACACTTCATCCTTGGTAATTTTATCGTTTTGGTCACAAGCCCAAAAGGAGTTCTTACTAGCATGAAGTTGGTTTCATAGGATTGACCTTTTTTTGGTTGCATTAGCTCAAATTTTGTTCCATGCTATGTTATTTTGCTTTAGCTAAATGCATGAATTAGGATCTATGTTATTAAAATTTACTTTATTTTCTTAGTTTAGCATCACATGTCCATTTGGATCTTTACGTCTCCTGGAAAGGTATTAAGTCAAGCACAAAAAAAAAATGCATCTATCCTAATCTCGCTTGTTTTGTTAAATCTAATTTGGTCGGTGTTTGTTTATTTCATTGGATTATACCACTGTTTTCTTTTTATATAAAAAAAGTTTTAGTTAATTAAACTAGTATGCCTAACTTTAGTAGTTTAGGAGTATTAAATTTGGACACCTTGGCTTCTGAAAAGCATATTAAATGTCTTTTAACATTTTGCCCCCATTAATGTCCTTTGCCCCACACAAAAGTATATATATATACTCTCTTGTTCTAATAAGTAAATATCATTTTAGTTTCTAGTTTTTCTTCCCTTTATATATATATATATCTCTGTCCATTCATGAATCTATTATTACTGTTCATCTCTTTCCCTTAGCTTTTGTTCTTAAAAGTAATCTTCTTTAACCACACCCCGGATTTGGTCATTCATCGTTCATTTAAGAACATTCAAACTGACCTATCAATGTCCTAGGAATTTACAGGTTAATCCATTGATTCTTTTAAGAGGCTAAGAGACTAACCATATACTAAGTAATATAGATTCATAACAGATAGAATCATAAATTTATAAAGAAATAATTAACATAATTAACAGTAATCTATTTAAACAAAGTATTAACACAAAACATAATTTACATATATGGGAAGTTAACTAGAAACATAAATATGAAAACTTACATTATTAGAACAGAGTGAAGTTTCCCTTTCGGGAAACCCGAACGACTTCCAAAAGAACTTTACAAAAATTTCAAAACAAACAAAGGACTGAAAATATTCTTATATTTTTTTTAAGTAATTATGAAGAGGAAGGATCTTTGGAAAAGCTTTGGGATTTGCTGGTTGTTAATTTTTTCGCTCTACCTTCTTCTTCTGATAATGTCTTCTTTATACACAATTATGGACTTCAAACTTCGGACTTCAAAATGAAAAAGAATCTCATCTTTTCCGCCGGGTACTCCTTGGGCCCCATCGCACATGAAATGATTCCTTCTTTTGCATTATTAGCACTCCTCTGTCTGATTCATTACTGTACCATTATCACTTATTGTCTGTCTTATACAAAAAGTCTACTACTTATCCTTATCTCTTACTTAGTGCCTATCTATTTTAAAATAAAGTAAAGACGCGTCCCAACAGTTTTTCCACACATGTGTGGTAGTGAGTAAAGTGGGACTCACATTTTTTGACAAAGAGGCATTCCTCTTTTAAACAAAACTACTATATTACATAATTTTTTTTTTATGTGTCTAAGTTATGTAAAGCAATTGAATCAAAAGTCATACCCGAGTCATCATCGTTTGGGTCTTGAGCAAATTGTATTGGGTCTGAAAAATCATCTGAATTATTTGGGCTTGAAACTGAATTTTGTCTTGGACTTTGTATTGGGCTTGGGTTTATATATTTGTCTTTTTCTTGTTGTTCTTTAAATAATTTTTCTACAGTTTTGGTTATAATAGATTCTAGGTCTTTATTTTTCTGGGATTTTTTGGTTTTTTGTCTAAGAGTTTGGGTAAAAGAAAGAGGTAAACGTCGTCTGGAAGATGAGCCTTCATCTTTCTCACTTTTTGGCAAAGTGACAGCCATTAACGGATTTGATGAGTCTTTACCGTCCACCGTTTGAACCGGACTAGCTGTATCTCTATCCGATACAGTGGATTTATTTACATTCAGAGGGGAATGTACACCCATCTCATCCATTTTTCTTGGGGATGGATAACCCTGTATGTTGATCTGGTTGTCTTTGGTCTTTACATCATTCTCCATCTTGGCAATTCTTTCTTTTAACTGGAGATTTTCTTGTAACAATATCTCGTTCTTATAATTTAATCTCTTGAAGGCTTCGGTCATTGAGGAACAATGATCACAAAAAATAATTTTGTCTATGTCTTTTTGAATATGGTATTGAGGGATTTTTTCTGGATTCTGTGTAAGAGAGGGAGAGATATAACAGTTTGGACCTAAGACTCCCCTAGCATAGTCTAATGCTTCAGTAAAATCATTAAATCCTTTAAAAAGTGGTCTAGAAAATCCTTTAATAGAGTCTAATACTTCTATCCAAGTTTGAAAAACTCCATTTGTCTTACCATGTATTATAATATTTAAACTTATTTTCTTTATTTTTAGTGGAAAAGTAATATCCTAAAGCATTTAATACAGCAATTATATATTTAGTGTCTTTTTTATTATGAGCTATCCAAATATTGTCTATTAAACATTTCTGTTGTTTATCTAGCTGGTATATTGGCAAGTGTCTAAAAGTCAAATTGGATGATTCATATGCTATTAAATTATGTTGTCCAAATTGTAACCTTTCTATTTTATTATCCTCCATTTTATTTAGTGGTCTAAAATGTAAATTAAATAATACTGTCTGTTTATATAAGTCTGAAAAATCTGGGGTTGGAGGTTGAACTCCTTTGCCCTTGTCTATGAAGGATGGTCTCATTCTGTAAAATTTAAATTTAAACTATAATCAATAATCTACTTAATTGATCTGCAATACTATTATCATTTCCTTTAATATGCTCAAAATTACTAATTCTAATAGTTCTTTAATTTGTATTCTAAAATCTTCTAAATCTTGATTTGTAGCTTCTATAGAAGCTGTTTTTATTATATATTCTGGATTTATTATATCTAACTTACATACTATTTGATTATTTTCCCAATGTTTTAAAGGTTTTTCTCCTATTATTTCTATTTGATCTAAAAGTTTTACTATATTATCTAAATCATGTTGATTTCTTATTTGTCCTATAGTTTGGATTCCTGTCTTAAAATTATATAATTCTGTTTCCATTTCTATTAGAACATAGTTTTTATTAACTATATCTTCTTCATCTAATTCAAGTATATCTTCATATAATATATTACATCCTGTTTTAGTACATTGTATATTATTTTCACAATTCTCACAACATTTTTCTTTATGTCTTATTTGAGTATTAATTTTATTAGTTAACACAGAAGTATAAGTAATGTTTTTCATAAAAAGTATTCCGTCATTAGTTATTAAAGTTCCTCCTTTATTATATAGTATAAAATCTAGTCCTAAAACAAAATCTACTCTTATATCTAGATCTCTTACCCATATTTTATCCATTTTATAGGTAGGTTTATAAAATTCTGAACAAGTATTTAAAAAACTAACTTGTGCTTTATCTATGTAATATTTATATATATTATGTGTTCCGTCCATTTGCATAGCTGCAAGTGGTTTCTCTAAAGTCTTTATGAATTCTGGTGGTACTATTTTCTTATTTAAAATACTTTTTGTACATCCTGAATCTATTAATGCTAAAGTTTCTATTTCATATTTTCCTATTTGAAGTCTTGCTAATACTTTAACTGTATTTATATTTTTATCTTGATTACATATTAGAGTATTAGATTCTTCATTCATTAATTCCTGATTATCTAATGGTAGTTCTTGTTCAATATTTTTTCCTTCTTAATATTCTTTCTTCTAACTCTTTAACTTTTGCCTCTAATACTGATACCTTTAAATTTATTAAAGGTTCATTTGTATGTACTTCTTTCCTTTTTTGAGTTATTATTCCTAACTGTGTTTCTATACAACTTATACATCCTTCTATAAAACATTTGTTACATTTAGCTCTTTTATATTTACTTGGATACCATTTACACCAATTACATGGATTACTATATAGTCCTGTATCTTTTTTAAAATTATGTTCACATTCTATTATATTCATAAAATTAATTTGTAAATCATCTATATTTAAATTTTCTATTTCTATTTCATTAATTAATTCTTCTTCTTCTGAATTAGAAGAATCTTCTTCTTTATTGTTTTCATCTATATCAATACTTACTATAGAGTAAATACTTTCATTATCTGACATATATTCATCTACATTTACTAATTGAGCATTTCTAGTCTTTGCATTATATCTTTTAGGACAAGTGTTTGCTAAATGTTCTATACTTCCACATGTAAAACATTCTAACTTATTCTTATAATTTCTGTCTGTTCTATATTTTCTAACATGTCTATCCCTATTTAAATATGGTTTTCTAGATGAAGATTTTCTAAGAAAATATCCTTTTTATTATATCTCCTATTATATTGTGGATTGTATTTTTTATATCTTTTCTTTTTATATTGATTTTTATCATAATTTTGAGTTGTATATATTATATCTTTACAGAAATTCATTTCATTCTGTTTTAATTATTTTTGTATTTGTAAATTAGTACATTTTTCTTGTAATATTTCCATTATATGTTGTATTCTATGTCCTATTGACCATTTTGCTTGAGGGTTTTGGGCTACTCCATCTCTTTTAGTCCATCTATCTTCTATTTCTCTTTCTAAAGTTCCAGGTAATTTATTAAATAATTTTTTACCTAAATCTTGATCAAATGCATTTCCACTAATTGTACAATAATAGAAATAATCATTTAAAAATTTCTTTATATAATACCAATTACTTATACTTAATTGTTCTAGTTTTATTACTGCATTTCTTTGTAAAGCTACTAATCCACTATTTGGATCTTCTCCTGTTATGTATTTTATTTGTGAAATTATATGGGTTTGGTCCTAATGATACTAAATACTGAAATTCTGATGGGAATTCTACTTTATAAGCTTCCCATAGAGCTTTAGTTGATTCTCCTAAAAATGTTTCTAAGTATTTATACATTGTTTCTGCATCAGTTTCTATATAATTTTTTATAAAGTCTGCTACTACTATTCCTTTCCATAAGTCTATTACTGAATTCCATCTTTGTGGATCATTTGCAGCTATATTTAGAATTTTTCCTTTACTTCCTCCTTCTTGGAGTATTATTGGTTCTTCTATAGGCATTCTTTTTCCCATAGGTTTAACTTCTGTTGTTGGAACATCTCCTTGTCTATATACTCTTCTTCTTGGTATATTTCCTGTACTATTATCTGCAGTATAACCTTGTTCATTTGTTCTTTGAAATGGACTACTAGAGCTTGCTGTTTCCATTAATTCTTTTTGGCTGAATATAGATTCTATCTCAGATATTTCACTATCATTTTCTTATATTTCTGTCATTATTTTATTAGCTTTTTCTAAGTTTTCTTGTAAATTTGTTTCTAATCTATAACCTTTATTATCTGTTCTTTTTTCACAGGTTTTAAAATGTAATGTTACCTGTTCTAAGTTTAAATCTTTTAATTTACATCCCTTGCATGTAAATAATCTATTTTTATTATTTTTACATATTTCTTTTGCTTTTTCTATAGCTAAATCTACTTCATAATCTTTGTCTAATATTATTTCTATATTCATACCTTCTAAAGGTAATTCTTCTATAACACTTTCTTCTTCAATGTCTTTTTGAGCTTCATAATTATAGTCTGTAAATCTAATTGAAGGTTCTCCTTTGGAATTTGTATATATTAAATGATTGTCTGGTATTAAGACTTCTTTTTCTTTAAAATCACCTAATTTCCATTCTAATCCTGCATATTCTTCAGGATTTATTTTTATAGGTTTTATTAATTTTATTCCTTTATTTCCCATTACTTCTACTACATCTTTTATTTGTAATTTAAATCTATTATTACTACTATCTGTCATTTTTCCTAAAAATCCTACACATATTAATAAATTCTTTCCACTATGCATTTCTTCATATCCTTTAGTTTGTATTCCTATTCTAATGTGATTTCCGAATTCATTTAAATTCATCATAAAATCTGGGCTTATATAAAAAATTCCTCCATTATTGGTGATATCTACTTCTGTTAATCCTATAATTGCCTTTTTTATGTCTGACCATCTTTTATCATATATTGTAATTAGTGTTTTTGGTCCTAAATTTTTTCTAGTTAATCCTTTAATTCCTATAACTATTAGTCCCATATGCATTAAGTCTTTTTTAACATGTTTTATTTCTTTTACAGATTCAGAATTTATGAGTGGTAAAGATACAGAAGTTTTTCCCAATACTGACAATTGTTCTTCTCTATAATGTCTATATAATTGAGATTTTGAATTTGTATTATATAAAACTTTTGGGTTTAATAAGTTTAATTGATTTTGCTGGAATATTTGTATATCTTTATCTGTATCTATTATTTCATCTAATTGTTGATTATTATCTTCTTTTGTCTTTCTATTTAGTATTCTTGACAGAAAATTATTACTTATATTATTCTGGGTGTAACTTGGTCCTGGTCTTTCTTGTCTTTTATCTCTTGATCTAGTTGGAAAATGTCCATTTTTTCTGTTTTTTAATTATTTTTTCTGTTTGAGGAGTAATTTCTATCTTATTTAACTTTTCTATTAATTCTTCTACTCCAGTTGTTATGTTTTTACCTTCTGATTTTTCTTTTTTATGTATCTTATTATGTAACTGTAATAAAAGTGATATTATTATATTATTCTGTTTTATGATTATTTGATCTGATTTTGAAGGTGGATTAAATTCTTTATAATCTAATGGAAGGGTTATTCTTTTTTCTATTAATGTTATTGCTTCTTTATATGTTTCTGTTTCTATTAGATTTATCATGAAAGAACTATGTCTTTTATTGTTATTAATTCTGTCTTTATTTCTTGTAATTTTATAATTAAATTATTATTAACTTCTTCTCTTAATCTATTATTTAATTTTTTAGTTAATTCTATTTTTTTGTTCTTTTAAATAGTCTAAATTTTCCTCTATCTTATTAAAAGTTTGTTTTTGCCTATTTTGGGTTTCTTCTTGTTCACTTAATATTTTTATAATTTTACTATTATGTTCTTTAATTTTTTCACTAAGGTTTATTATTAAATCTATTAAAGTATTATATTGAGGATCTTCTGTATGTAAACTATGGTCTCCACTGTCGAAATTACACTTTATAATGCTTTCTCCTTTTAATCTTTTAAATCTCTTTTCTATAGTTATTTGTAAATCTAAATATTCTAGACTTTTTAATGAAGCTATTTTTACTATTATTATTTTATCCTAAAGTAGTTGGTTTATAATATTCACTAAAAAATTTTATTCTTTGAGTATACTTATCAATAACACTCCTAAGTCCTTGCAATTCCCATTTTAGAGAGTTTATATATTCTTCGTTGTTTATATCATATTCAAAATAGAAATTTTTTTGTTTAAAAAATTCGTTTTCGTATATATATATATATATATATATATATATATATATATATATATGCTTCTATTGCTTTTTCTGCTCTTTGTAATCTTTGTTTTTCCTTTATATCTCTATATAATATCCAATAATTAAATCTTATACTTTTAGCAAAAGGAAGATTTCTCATATATATTTTTTAATTGAAATATTTCTAGATATTAAATGTCTAACTAATTTCTTTTCTAATATTTTAGCTAAGAAAAATATATAATTTAATTTATTACTAATTTCCTTTTTAGAACTTATTGAGCTTGTTGTTTTTAGATCTTTTAACAATATATCTGAGTCTAAATATAAACTTAATAATTCTCTTTTCACTTTTTTATATTCTTTAGTATTTTTATAGGGTCTTCTCATATATTATCCTACAGAATTATAATAATAAGGATTATTTTTAATAATTTTAATTCTTTCTATTACTTCTTGAACTTCAAAATTTACTTAATTTAATTCTTCACGTATTTGATTTTGATTTTGTCTAATGGTTTCTCTAAGGGTTTTTACAGAATATTTATATGTATATGTTAAAGATAGTCTTAAATCTAAGGTAAACAGATGACTTTCTAAAGATTTTTTATATAATTTAACTATTTTTAAATGTTGTCTATTATAAAATAAAGTTCTATGATATGCAAAGGTTTTTCTACAATAATAATCTTTTTTCATATAATATTTTGGTCTGTTCAAAATCACTAGCTCTGATACCAAATGAGAGGAGGGGGGTAATTTTTTCAATAAATATTGGTCAATAAATTTCAATTTCAATTTCTTAAACTTTAAAGTTGTAAAATCCTACTCAGTACTCCTTCACTCTCTTGTTCTAATAAGTAAATATCATTTTAGTTTCTAGTTTTTCTTCCCTTTATATATATATATATATATATATATATATATATATATATATATATATATATATTTATTTTTTTATGGACTCTGTCCATTCATGAAGCGGAAAATTCAAAGAAAAAGGTAATAAAGCTAGCATAGATGTTGAAATTTTAGCTGTAATATACGGATTAAATAGCTTTAGAATTTATCTTTTAAATAAACCAGAAATATTAATAAGAACAGATTGTGAAGCTATAGTAAAATTTCACCAAAAAATTAATGATAAAACTAGTAGCAGAAGAAGATGGTTAAATTTTTTAGATACTATATCAATTTATAAGTTTATAATTTTTGAGCATATTAAAGGAATCTCCCTCTCTTAAACAGAATCCAGAAAAAATCCCTCAATACCATATTCAAAAAGACACAGACAAAATTATTTTTTGTGATCATTGTTCCTCAATGACCGAAGCCTTCAAGAGATTAAATTATAAGAACGAGGTATTGTTACAAGAAAATCTCCAGTTAAAAGAAAGAATTGCCAAGATGGAGAATGTTAATACAAATTCAAAATCTAAATTATATAGACATTATAGAGAAGAACAATTGTCAGTATTGGCAAAAACTTATGTATCTTTACCACTCATAAATTCTGAATCTGTAAAAGAAATAAAACATGTTAAAAAAGACTTAATGCATATGGGACTAATAGTTATAGGAATTAAAGGATTAACTAGAAAAAATTTAGGAACAAAAACACTAATTACAATATATGATAAAAGATGGTCAGATATAAAAAAGGCAATTATAGGATTAACAGAAGTAGATATGACCAATAATGGAGGAATTTTTTATATAAGCCCAGATTTTATGATGAATTTAAATGAATTCGGAAATCACATTAGAATATGTCACGACCCAAAATCGAGCCGTGAGTGGCACCCACACTTATCCTACTATGTGAGCGAACCAACCAATCTAAAACCCCAACATATTGAACAAAATACAAAGTGGAAGACTTAAAACTCATTAACGAAATCAATTAAATAACTTCTAAAATTTATAACTCATTATCCCCAAAATCTGGAAGTCATCATCACAAGAACATCTATCCTCAAGTTACTAATCTAAAAGTATCTAAGAAGCTAAAATAAATAAAAGGCTAGTCCATGCCGGAAGTTCAAGGCATCAAGACATTGAAGAGAAGATCCAGTCCAAGCTAGAAGCATTAGCTCACCCTGAAATCCGGTGTAGTGAAGACTGGCTAGAATTGCTGTTGAGTTGAAGACGACGGTACGTTTGCTGCATTCCCCAAATAACAAAGAAAGAAACAACAAGTAGGGGGTCAGTACAAAACACAAGTACTGAGTAGGTATCATCGGCCAACTCAAAATAGAAAGCAGTATATATCAGTTCATATCATAAATCAACTACAATACTCAACATGTAGCAACAAGTACTATAATCATCAATAAGTACTACCAAGTTCATCCATGAGGACTCAAGCCTCAATACCACACTCATTGGGAAATTAGGTTCATTACATTGAGTATATTAACATCTCTCAAGATTCATTATCTTTCTTCCTCTTGTGTCGGTACGTGACACTCCGATCCCCTACTACTATGTGTCGGTACGTGACACTCCGATCCCCTAATTCTACGTGTCGGTTCGTGACACCCGATCCCTTAATACTATGTGTCGGAACGTGACACTCCGATCCCCTAATTCTATGTGTCGGAACGTGACACTCCGATCCCCTAATTCTACGTGTCGG